>CM040240.1:36318104-36518104 GCA_022545495.1 Chrysanthemum lavandulifolium
ACTTGCGTTTTGTTTCTATCAACATTAAGCACATTAGCAAATGAACTCAAGGTATTCTCGCTAGGTTTTGCCCAAAATCATCCATTTCGTTCCTTGGTTAGTAGCATCAAGTACCACCAACAACATCGACCATAATACTTTCCTATCTTACCACATCAATACATGCATTGCTTGAAGCTTCCTTAGAAGGTTTTAATGGTTTCCATCTTCTCCACTAACATGAGCTTATCTTAAAGCAATTGACTCTCGATATCATATATCTTAGCAACTAATGAAGTAGGAGATGTGTTACCAAAAGCCTTTGACAAGCTTGAGAACGATCCCGGACCATCACCATCTACTACTTTAGAATTCACCACATTCAAACTCGGCCTTATTATCCTTAGACTTATCAATCTTACGACCGCGTGCCTTGCTAACTTGACCACTTGCTAACTTCTCACTTCATCAATTATCATTAGACTAATTAATTGAGTTTCATGAGGGTTTCCATATATAAAGTAATTTAAGAATACCACAGCCTTACACGCCACCAATACAAAAACCGTTTGAACACCAAATATTCGTTATTCTTACCATTAAACATTACTTTTGGGATTCTAAGGGTTAAATAAGAGGATTTCGTAACATGCTTTTTTTTATCTTATTTTGTCTTGGATAACTATGGTTTTTGATTTTTTAGCTGACTAATTTATCATGATTTGAAATCAGTGTTACACATACTAAAATTGGATGAAGCCCTCAAATGTGTCAGTAACTAATCTGGATCGATTGTTCATACATATTATAATATGTGTGAATATTTAGGTAATATTGATGTTTATAAAACTTTTGTGGGTATTTCATGTGATTTGGAATAAATATATATAGTTTATTTGGAATTTGATATTAAATTTCATTTATTGAGAGAGAATTAGTTTATAATTTAAATTATTAAAGTTAAGAGAGCACGGTACAGAGACTATATGCACGCCATTCGCTAAATTTTTTGACCAATAGCGTTGCCGTAGTACATCGGCACCGACACCATTGGTCCTCCGTACGTGCTTCCAACGGTAGAACCGCGGGTCGTTATTAACGTTAATATGCAATGGATAAAAAAATTCCCTATTTTTCACATATAAATACCCACTTTTAACTTATATTTTTCAAACATTCTAACCAAAGCACAATTTATATATAGTTTTACATACATTTCAATCCACTTTTTCCATATTTGATACACTTTTAACTTTCATGGATCCTTTTGACGATGAACTCGATCCGAAGAATTATTACATTTTTACAAATATAATGAACAATTTCTAGCCTTCGATGATGATGATAATGGAGCCAGTAGCTCACACACTCGGACGCACACACTCCGAGATTATGAAGATGCCGAAGAACGTCTCTTGATGATTATTTTGGCGACAATCCAAAATACACCGAATTTTAGCAACGTTTCCGGATGAGTAGAAAACTATTTTTACAAATAGTCGAAGGTATATCTAACTATAACGTTGAGCCTTTCCCGAACACTTATAATTTTTTAGGTCATGGTCAAATGTCTTTGGTATAAGCATCCATTCTATAATGAAATGCACGCCCGCCATACGTCAATTGGTGTACGATACAACACCCAATTCTTTTGATGAATATTCACAAATTGGTGAACGTTGTAGTCGTGATAGTTTAGAAAATTTTACCAAATGTATATGGGATTTATACTCGGAGAAGTATTTATGAAAACCTTCACCCAGTGACATTATAAGGATATATGAAAAACACGAAAACTATCATGGGTTCTCGGGTATGCTTGGTAGTTTAATTGTATGCATTGGGAATGGAGGAATGGTCAGAATGCTTACACAAAGCAATTCAAATGGAATTCGCAAATATACGATAATAATGCTTGAAGCGGGTGCATCACAAAATTTATGGATTTGGCATATATTATTTGGTATAGAGGGTTCCATTAACGTCCTAAATGTTCTATATCGTTCTAATTTTTGGATGACCTCAATGACGATGTAGCCCGAGTCCCGTTTACGGTGAATGGTTAAAAATACAAAGAGGATATTATCTACTAGATGGTATTTATCCCATTTGGTCTACTTTTGTCAAATCATATCGATCGCTCTTAAATTTTAAGAAGGCCAAAGAAAGCACAAGAAAAGATGTGGAATGGGCTTTTGGTGTCCTTGAGTCGATGGGGATGATAGCACATCCGCACATGCTTACGGTGCATAAAATACATAGGATTATGTATTGTTGTATCATATTGCATAACATGATACTAAAAGATCAAAAATTTCAAATAAGTGAATTTAACGAAATATATGTTAGTCTCAGTAGCCAATATGCAACGTACATGGATCGAGAGATGCGACATCTGTGAAGGAACCAAAAGGAACTACGTGACAAAGATGTGTACCAACCTTCAACATGATCTTGTAGATCATCTTTGACAACTACATCTAGAAGCGACAACAACAAGCGAAATGTAGTTTCTTTATTTATTATACTTTAAAAAAGCGAAGAACAAAAATAAATTAAAAAATGTGACCTACATGTATTAATAACAGTTATTGGTTATTGGGGAAAAAAAGACCCTAAAAGGCTCTCTCTCTTCTTGGATTTTAACCTAACAACCCCAATTGTTTTTTCTTCTAATCTTGCCTAATTCATTGTGTTTTTGCAATGATTTGTTTGAAGGAGTGACCAACACTTGTGTTTATCATTCTCTGAATTGAGATTCGCTTTCTTATTTACAAATTTTTAGGTTTTTAGTATAATCGTTTCTTATGGTTTTAAACCGCCTAATACTTAATCGGTTTTTAAATCGATTTTTACATTTATTCTTAGTCGGTGATCTTAATCACTTTTATTTATTTTACATCGATTATCATTATGGTGGTGGTTAGGTATTGGTGGTGCTTGTGCGCTAAAACCCTAGCTGTTTGGTTGTGTTTGTTGAATCTTGGTTTATGTTATTCGTGGTTTACAATATCATTAGTGACTTGTTCGTGGGTTAAGAGAGATGGAAAAGAGTTTACTAAACAACAGTCCTACATCTAAGTTGAGGTATGATCGGAAAAAGGATACTGGAAGTGGTTGTATTAATGAGGCTGCTACTAAGGTTGGTGTATCAATCGCTTCTGGAAGTGGTTGCTCGCATAATACTATTGATGGCGGCATTAATTATAATATGCATTTGGGTGCTGATTCGTCTCCAAAAGATGATGTTATTCCTCCGAATATACATGATTCAGATCGATCCTATTGCTAATGCAAGTGTTAGTGGGGGTGCAACTGATTCTAGGGCTGCTCTTATGGCTGCTCCTTCTCAACTGATTGGAATGTGTTGCTAAGGATCCTAAGGTTGTTCCTTCGTTGGCGGCTACTAATACATCTAGTGAAGCTATTAATGTTAATGATGTGGCTAGTCAACCAGATGGTATTGATCAGGTGGTATTGAATGCTTGTAAGAATTTTGAGGTAGCAATGCGTGAAGTTGAATTATAGAATGCGGAGAATGCTATGTCGAGTTATAGTGGTGTACAAAGCGGCTCCTAAAGCACGTAACTAGCCTAGTGTGCACATGGGTTCTCGCCTTTGCTAATGTTTTAAGTCCGAAACGTGTCACTAGGAAGTTTAACTTTCAACCTTTGATTAATGAGAATCATATTGAAAATCATGACACTTTGTTACCAAAGGCTGCTATGGAGAGTGTTTTAAACCGGTATGATAATACTCTCGTTGGTTCTTTGTTGGCAAGAATATTGCCTTCCCGATTGTTTAAAATTATGTCACAAATACGTAGCGTAAGTTTGGTTTGAAGAAGCTTATGACAAATGATGCGGATGTTTTCCTCTTTAAGTTTGATTCTAAAGAAGGTGTAGGCAAGTGTGCTTGGCGGGGCCCTTGGTTAATCCTTAACTCGCCTCTCATTCTTAACAAATGGACTCCTGATGTGTCGCTAACCAAAAGTGAGGTAACTAACGTTCCTGTGTGGATTAAATTACATAATGTGCCTTTACTTGCATATTTTGAAGATGGCTTGAGCTTGATAGCTACACAAGTTGGGAAACCAATTATGTTAGATGCTTTTACAAGCTCAATATGTGTTGATTCATGGGGACGTATTAGCTTTGCTCGTGCTTTAGTGGAATTATCATCGGATTCTGAATTAAAACACGAACTTACTATGGCTATCCCCAATAAAAGATGATAGTGGTTTATTACAAAGATGCATCAAGGTTGAGTATGAATGGAAACCTCCTCATTGTGAGGAGTGTAAAGTGTTTGACCATGACCTAAATGTGTTAAGGAGGCGGTTCGTAGTGACATTAATGTGGGCTGGAAGCTTCTCTACTGGAGAAGGCGAATGATGGTTTCAGTGAGGCACATAATCGTAATGCTAAAGGGAAAAAGGTTGGGGTTCAAATGCCTTAGAAACAGCCGTCTCATGGTATTGATGTGGGTAAAGGGGCTAAATTTAAGCCTTCTAAGCCTAAGCAGGTGTATGTAGCTGTGTCGAAGTAGCCAGATGCTAATAAGGAGAAAATTAATAATGAGGCAAGTACGAGTGGGACGACAATTGCTACATCAAACCCATTTGATGCTCTTGCTATGGATGATACTAATGAGAACAATATTCCTTGTCCTACTCTTATTGTTGAGAAAATTGAGAAGCTTGAAAAGCTAATTATTGATGGAAAAGCTACTCTTGTGGATGATAATGGTCATCCTTTAAAAAAGGTTGATTATCCAGGTAATACAAACGAAGCTAAGGTGGATGGGTCTCAAAAGACCGGTAAGGATTCACAAGAGAAGCTTGTGAGTGATTTGAAATAGAAGGAGGTGCTTCCACCGGATAATCCTACGGCTAATTTTCTCGGTTCGACAGGCGGTGGGCACGAGCTTGAAGATTACTATGCGGATAAGGACTACGATTTATGAGGGCAATTGGATGATTTTTATGACATGTATGATATCAAGCTTCAAGGTCGTGGTAGGTAGTGATTTTGTTTTGGTAGGTGTCTTATGTAACCTAATGAGGAGTGGTTTGTTTTTTTTTGTTTAAATGATAGGAAGTGTCTTTTTATATAAGCTTTTTTGCCTATGTAACGGGCTGAGATGTGGAACTTCACTCATATCCTTTGTACTTAAATGTTTTTTGGATTAATACATTTACCGAGGAAACCCTTTACCCAAAAAGCAGTTATTAGTTATTATTGCTTAAGATGGTGTTTTAGTAACTGGAGTGTTATTGGAGAGATGATGAGGTGACACACCAATAACAATTATTGGTTATGTCCTCCACCTACCTCTACAATACTACAAGGAATATTCTTTAGTCTTCTTTTATCCTAATGATTATTGATATAAACAGTCGCCTTTTTCATGATTTTCTATAACGGAGTTTGGAGGTTGGATATTCAGTTTAAGTTGATCATTTTACCAAACATACAAGATAAACAAACTATAGTATGTTATCGCTGATGGAATTATATATCAAGACATTCAAATAAATAATCACAAAAACATCAAAGTAATAGTGCGGAAGCGTATAGGATGTATTAACGAATAATTAATTAACATAAAATAATATGCGTACCTTTTCTTGATTCTAGCCGAACAAGAATCAAATCCACAAACTAGCAACGGATGAACCCTAATTTGATTTAGTTAGGATTATATGAATTACCCCTTACCGTTTTGTAATTCAATCCAAGACAATAACAAAAGTATGTTATTACTATGTTCTTGTACACACGTACTAAACCGAATTAAAGTAATGCTAGTTTTTAGTAAACGAATAACTTGATGTGGAAAGTTTAAGGATCGACACCCACAAAAGGTGTGGCCGATCGGTTTGGACAAAACACACACAAAACAATTTTAGGTTTAGCTTGTGAATACAAGAGATGCAAAAACAAGACCCTAAGCCTTGTTTATATACCCAAGCAAACTTGGTGAACAAGTTGTGGATTGTTTCCTAATACCCCTAGGCCGATCGGTTCATAACCTCCACAAGGGGTTCCGGAATCTTCCAAACTTTGCAATTAAGTCCTTTTCCAAATACCTTTAACGACCGTTAGTCCATTACATTAATTACTTAACGTCTGTTAGTTATTTCGTTTAATAAATAAATAAATACAACATTTATATTTAATTATTAACTTTAAATTCTCATACGTAAAGTGTGCAATCCCATAGTCTCGAGTTCGATCCTAACTCACGTCTACTAATTTATATCCATAAAACCAACAGCTCCCACTTGGATATATCTTAATAGAGTGATCACATTCGGTTAGCTCTAGCAACACTTCGATGCCTCTAGTACAACTCGAGCAAGGCTCTGGAAAACCTTTTAATGATTTCTCATTATTGTTATCCTTTTGTTTCTAATACCACGTTAAATAAAGATATGGAATTAAGTCATTTTTATATAACTATTACATTTCTCGTTTGTAAGTGATTGACCAAGATTACCGAATCATCTAAACATATTTAGGGAGATTTGGGTGTGGCCGCACAAACATCTTGTCAACCCTACGAGGGCCCAACAAGATTAAACTCCAAATAAATTTGAAGGAACAAATTCTATTTTGACTACAAGAATAACCCACAAACTTTGTAACATTTCGAAAACAACCCTTATGACTACCGCCACGTATAACGTTAAGTTGTTCCACGTAAATGCACTACATTCATGACACTTATCCGGTATCTCAAGTCTGAGGATAACTATTCATAATTTACTTATAACAATATCCACAAAGTAAATTATGTAGTTGGGATAAGTCCTATATTCAATTCATTGAATATCATCTGAAATTGGTATGCATTCTCATCAATATACTTTCAAGTATATTCTACCACATCTCTCAGATTTGTCTTAGTTTAATGATACTCCCATATCATTAATCGACAACGGACATTTAAAATAACTTAGTTATTTACGGATTAAACATGCAAATATAGGACAACAATATTATAAATGAAAATAAACATAATCCAAACTTTATTTCATTGAAAATAATAAATGTTTTACAATATCCTTTATCCAAATACTAATCACAGTTATGCATGAAACTTTTAGCTAAGCGAAGTCCAATTCTATTGGCAAGTCCTACAAGCTTGTCTTTAGCTAAAGCCTTAGTGAACGGATCGGCTAAGTTATCATCGTGTGAACTTTCGATGAGATTTATTTCACCTTCCGGACTTGTTCCCGAACATAGTGATACTTAGTAGAAAATGTCCGGTGCCCTTCATGACTCCGGTTCATTGGCAAATATGATTGCTGCAGAATTGTCACAATACATATCAATAGGCGATTCAATTGAAGGCATAACACCGAGCCACGAAATGAATTTCCTAATCCAACGACCTCCATTGCGACTTCGAGGCGGCTATGTATTAAACTTCACGAGACATCATAATCGTACTCTGCTTCTTGCTCTTCGATCAGCTGCTCCTCCATTGATGACAAAGACATAACCCGTCCCGAGACTTCGTATCATCTTTATCACTTTGCCAGACGCATCACAAGAATCAGAACACCAAGCTCGTGGTCCGGATTTCCACCATACACTAAAAACATATCTTTAGTATTTACGAGATACTTCAGAATATGTACAAACAATCCGATGAAGTTCACCGGATTACGTTGATATCGGCCGGTCATGTTTTGAGCGAGCGCCACATCGGCCTTGTGCATCTCACGACATACATAATAGATCCCTACCGAAGCATAAGGAACTTTTGCATCGTGCCACCTCAGCGGTGTTGAAGCACACATATCGCTACATAAGCCATGCTTTACTTCCATCGGCAAATATCCTTTCTTGGAATTTTGCATCTTGAATCTCTTCAATATTTTATCAATGTAAGCGCTTTGACTTAAACCAATTAACCGCTTTGACCTATCTCGGTAGATCTTAATTCCATAATGTATGCAACTTCTCCTAAATCCTTCATGGAAAAACACTTCCCAAGATATGCCTTAACATTTTGCATACTTGGAATGTCTTTTCCATAATTAATATGTCATCGACATAAAGAATTAGGAAAATTACATCACTCCCACTAACTTTGTGATATACATGGCTCATCAAGATTTTGAATAAATCCATACCTTTTGATTTCTTCATCAAATCTTTTATTCCATTGCCTTGATGCTTGCTTCAATCCATAAATGGACCTTTGAAGTTTGCATACACGGTTTGGAAATTGTGGATTCACGAACCCCTCGACTTGCTTCATATAGATGTCTTCATCTAGCGACCATTTAAGAAGCGGTTTTGACATCCATTTACCATATCTCATAGTCATAGTATCTTGCTATAGCTATGAGAATTCTAATAGCTCTAATGTCCGCTACGGAGAAAAGGTCTCCTCGTAATCAATGCCATAAGTTTGAGTAAAACCTTGCGCAACTAGGCGAGCTTTATAGATGTGTACATTGCCATCCATGTCGGTCTTAATCTTATAGAGCCACTTACTCCCAACCACCGAGGCGTTTAGAGGTAAGTCAACCTCACCCGGACTTCATTTTCTCATGGATTGCATTTCCCATTCATTGCAACCGCCATTTAGCCTTGTCGGGACTTGCCATGGCGACTTTATAACTAGTAGGCTCTCCAAGATCTCCTAACATAGTTTCCTCAACCTCTACGTTAAGACATAGGCGTTCGGTGCGTATATTCCTTACGGATCTACGAATGGAATCACTTCAACCGGTGGAGGACCCGGACTATCGAGTTCTAGGAAGCACGTTAGTGTTTTGAAGGTAATGCATCTTCATGATCATCTTCCGGATCATAAACTCTCCCATGAATTCTTGAGATACGAGATCTTTTCAAGAAAATCTCCATACCTAGCAACAATTACTTTATTCTCGGTTGGATAGTAAAAGTAGTAATCCATAGTTTCCTTAGGGTATCCTACGAAGATACACTTCGGATCTTTGTTGGAGTTTATCCATTGAGTCACGTCTAACATCGCCTCGCAACCCCGGACCTTTAAATAAGACAAGGTTAGGAGCTTTACCATGCCATATTTCATATGGTGTCTTATCAACCTTCTTTATGGGAACCATATTTAGAATCTGATGCAGATTCTAAAGCATAATCCCAAAAGGATAAAGGTAGAGTGGTAAGATTAAACATAGATCGTATCATGTCCAACAATGTACGATTTCTTCTCTCGATACACCATTTTGTTGTGGAGTATATGGAGAAGTGAGATTCGGACAATTCCATTCTCACTAAGTAATCTTTAAACTCTTGGCTTAGATACTCGCCTCCCATCGGATCGAAGAGCTTTAATCTTCTTTCCCAATAGCAGTTCTACTTGACTTTGAAAACCTTAAATGTTTCAAACACCTCATGTTTATGCTTAGTAAATAAACATAACCATAACGGTGAAATCATCAATAAAGGTTAAGTAGCTAGCACTCTCTTTGACACATGTCTAAGTGGTCCCACATATCAGCATGAATAAGACCAAGTAGATCAGAAGCCCTCCATATTGCTATGAAAAGGTTTCTTAGTCATCTTCCCAGGATATGCATGACTCGCATTTATCAAATGATTCATCATTGATATTTTGCAAAAGCCCTTCTTGTTGCGACTTATGCATGTGAGCCTTGCCTATATGAGCAAGTCTACAATGCCAAGATAAGAAGAATTCAAGTCTAACTTTATCTTCTTGTTAATGCTAAACGTTGAATTATTATTAATGTTAGATTCATTTCAATCATATCAATTTCAAACACACCATTCACAGAATTGCTTTAAAATAAAATACACCATTTAAAGAAACATCAATTCCATTATGTGAAATAGTATGAGTAAAACCATCATCCAACAATACGAAAGGAAACAACACCTCTAATTATAGAAGGTGCGTAATGACAATTGTTCAATAACATTACTAAGCTCAAGGCAATACTAAACTAAGCGTTCCTATGGCTTCAACCAAATGTGATGCGCCATTTCCGCGGCAGATATTGCTCCCCATAGGCAAGCTTCCTCTTCACTCTAAACCCTGCAGTTGTATTACAAATGTGAATACCACGGCCCGTATCATATACCCGGGAATTATTATGATTTAGAGTAAATAATTCAATGACAAATAAATTACGAATTACCGGCGCACATGACCTTCATACTTCATCTTATTTGCCCGCATTCATCAAGATAGAAACACAGTTTCTCTTCCAATGCCCAACGCTCTTACGGTGGTGGCATGCTTGATCCTTTTAGGATTATCCTTCCTAGGAGTAGGGTTCTTCTTGGGTTGAGGTTGATAGGCCATCACCGTTTGCCTTTGTCAACCTTTCCTTACCCTTCCCTTCTTGTTGTTCAGTACGTTGCGGTTTTGGCTTATTAATTCTTCCACCCTCGAATAGCAAGTACAGGCGGTAGGAACCTTTGAGGCAACCCTTCTCATAATCAATGAGCAATGCGTGAGGTCGAAGAATCGTCTTCCCACGCAGTGCATATTGAAATTCGACAAAACCATCAAAATCCTTGTTAAGGGATCTATTAATCGATTCACAAACCATGTCATCCTCATAAGTTTTGCCAAGTGCTTTTAGTTGGTCCATGTACCCTTTCATTTCAAGTACATGATCACTTACGGGTTTACCCTCTCCCCGCCTTGGTTGTGTAACGCGTCGGTCAAGTCATAAATCTCGACGGCGGTGGTTTCTCAAATATAGTTCAAGTTCATTGAGCATATTATATGGAAATAATGTTGAACGCTTTTGAAAGCGATTCCATTGTTCCCAACATAAGACAAGCCACATCATTATGACGCTTATACTCCGGTTTCCACTGTCCTTTCGAGCTTGAGTAGCTTCAGACCGGTTAGTTCAAGCGGCAAGGTTCATAAAGATATTTCATACGGTCAAGAACTCTACGACAATTCTCAAAGCGGTGCCAATCATTGAAATTCTTAGAGCGACTAACTTTTCTCGATCAAAAAACTTTTGAAAGCGAATTTAGAGCGATGTTAGTGTTATCGGTGTTTTGAGCCATTTCTACAGAAAAAAGTTCAAGTATTAGTATTTTCGATAATACACTTTTCAAGAAAATAAATATACCCAACGGTAATATATAACCATAAAATTTTCTCGAAAACTAGGATCCAAATTATCATAGGTTCATTACATCAGTTGATCTGCTAGCAACAAACGCATATAATAAGGTAATCTGTCGAACATTAATTGGCAAACAATTTCCAACTCTTAGATCATTATGGGATTTATATTTTCCAACGCTATTGCAAATATAAACATGTTTCATCTCATCTTATGCCATTGAGTCCAGTCTCACTTCCTACTCAACTTAAGTGTCTAACTTAAAGAAGCGCAAATATGTCCATGTAAGGTCGACTTTACATGAGATTTACCTCTCCATTACAATCTCGCCAAATCTTGTCATGACGTAAATTGCAACTTCAAGTGTTCCTTTTAATTAGATGGCATATTCTTAATTTAAAAGGGTACTAGTTTTGATTTTATGTGGTCAATCAAATATGTACAAAGATGTCATGCATTCATCTTGTAGCATAAATTTAATAAAAACTTTTATTACCAATTCATAAAGATCAAATTATCAAAGTTTTGATTGAGTTATTGGGTTCACCAATCAAGAATTTAGTATTAATTATCATCCATTATACCGCATCTTGTTGCATAAGTGTAAACACTTAGTGTTTCGGATAATTACCACAAGCGGCGCATGGAATTAAAACTAATTCGCCTTAAGATGAGCTTGTACATTTTATGGCTTACTAAGTAGCTCCATTCGAACTTACAGAGGGCGGAGGACCGGTAAGCGCAAACGCATAACCTAGACATCCATTCGGTGTGACCGCATGCACTTAAATAACCCTTTATAGTTCATTCGAATGGGTGAGCGTTCTCATCATTGTACCAAAGTCACCAATCAATTAAACTATTGAAAACTTAACTCTTCCAAACAAATCAAATTTCGCCATTGTTTAGTCCGTATTATTTTTCTATTCAAAATTACCCTTGCTTAAAACCTGCCTAACATATTAAACAAACAAGTAACAAATAAAAATAAACTACTAAAAACAATGCGCACATAATAAACAATTTTATACGTGTAAGCAGTAGCCACACGCAACTTATTCGATAAAACCCTATTAATAATCAATATCTAGGTTAAATTAATGTATATATTAATTTAGGTTTTCACCCAACAATAGAAAGTGAAATAGCATACATCGATGAATCGATTCGTAAACCCTTAATTAATTATACCAAATTGCACATAATTGATTCATTAATATATATATAATTGAGTCTTCCCAATTCAAGATTTATCATAAATAAATATGTCTCAACAATTAAACAATATATCAAAGCAACTTATCCATGACTAACATGCATGTATAATCATGGATATCATAACAATTTACACAAAGAAGTCACAAGATTCGCATATAAAAATTCCATGACACATAACAAATTATACATGAATTAATCACGTAATCAATATTAATTCTAGGTTTTAATAAGGTTAGCAAACAATTTTCAAAACCCTAAAAAAATATGTATATGTCGAATTTAAAAAAATAGGGTACGCCCCAATTTACAAAAAAAATTAGACCAAAACATAAATTAAGCATAAACCCTAGAAAACATAGCAAACAACATACAAGTATTTGTTTTATTACGCGTTTATGTAATTAATTACTCATTAAAACCAATGACTTGTGATGCCACTGATGGGATTATATATCAAGACATTCAAATAAATAATCACAAAAACATCAAAGTAATAGTGCGGAAGCGTATAGGATGTATTAACGAATAATTAATTAACATAAAAGAATATCGTCACTTTTCTTGATTCTAAGCGAACAAGAATCAAATCCACAAACTAAGAACGGATGAACCCTAATTTGATTTAGTTAGGATTATATGAATTACCCTCACTGCTTTGTAATTCAATCAAAGACAATAACAAAAGTATGTTATTCTTGTGTTCTTGTACACACGTCTTAAATAGAATTAAAGTAATGCTAGTTTTAGTAAGCGAATAACTTGATGTGGAAAAGTTTAAGGATCGACACCCACAAAAGGTGTGGCCGATCGGTTTGGACAAAAACACACAAAACAATTTAGGTTTAACATGAATACAAGAGATGCAAAAAAGACCTGGCGCTTTATATATACCCAAGAACTTGGTGAACAAGTTGTGGATTGTTTCCTAATACCCCTAGGCGATCGGTTCATAACCTCCACAAGGGTTCGGAATCTTCCAAACTTTGCAATTAAGTCCTTTCCAAATACCTTTAACGACCAGTTAGTCATTACATTAATTACTTAACGTCTGTTAGTTATTTCGTTTAATAAATAAATAAATACAACATTTATATTTAATTATTAACTTTAAATTCTCATACGTAAAGTTACAGTAATCCCATGGGCCTCGAGTTCGATCCTAACTCACGTCTACTAATTTATATCCATAAAACCAACAATCGCAGTTCATTTGAAGTTCTACCATGTTAATGTGTTAAAAAGCTATCGATCACCGCGTGGCAAGAAATATACGTGTTTTTAAAAGTTGATTTGTGTTTGCTATATATAATATAAAGTGCATGTATAAACCATATCTAGACTATGCGCGCTTAGCACGAAAGTATCACATTTGAATCAAAGACAGCAATCAAGATATTTGTTTGACAAGGATTGTCAACTTCAATTCATTTATAGATCATAAGTGCATGATATATAGGTCTGCAAGAAAAAGCATCATCAAACTAGATATAATCCTCCTTTTCTAGAAAGGTTGACATGGTCAATGTTTGTTTCCATTTGAACTTGAGAGTTGAGACCTTTCATATTTTTGTAATTATAGTCATAAGAATTCTATCACTCATCTGCCATTCGGTAGGTAATTATAACATGTTAAGTTTTTGGTGAAAAGAGTGAACATATAACAGGTTAATTATGGTCAATGTAATTATAACAGGTTAAGTTGATTGTGTTTAACCATGGGTTAAGCTCTAAGCGGATCATTATGGTATAAAAATTCTAATTTTGGTCAACAGTATGAAAATAATAGACAAATTCCACAAGTTATGATTTTTCCATGGACAATATTGTAAATTTCAATCCCTAGCTCTTATCATTATTTCTATATAAAGCAAAGACATACGCATGGTAGTTCATGTAAAGCATCTAACACACAAAACATGTTGAAAACACACCTCAATCACCACCACCACCACCAAACACCCGGTTCGCCAATAATCACACGTGCCAAGAAGGCGTTTATCGCCGGAGATGGTAGTGGTAGTGATGCTAGTGGAAACCCTACTTCATTTCTATCTTATAATACTCTAGCATTTCCTGTTAAACGTTTTTGTTCTAAGCGAAATAGCGTAAACTCAGTAGGCCAAATTAAAGCTGTGGCAGGTCAATCTAGCACGACTAGTGTGGTAAAAACTACTAGTGTGAAAGCTATTATTACAGTCCAGATGACTGTAGGTGGGATACTATCGGACCTTAGTTTTACAAGACCACTTGATGATATCACCGATTTGCTTGGAAAGTCGCTTTTTTTGGAGCTTGTTGCAGCCGAGGCTGACCCTAGTAAGTGCATACCGTATACTACTATTAAGCAAAAGATCTTGCATATACTAAATATATACTGTATAATACTATTAAGCATAAATACATTTAACACAATTAGGTTATTAAGCATTAGGCTTCTGAAAACATATTAAAGAATTATCAACAAAATAAAATTTGAAATTGTAAATTATTCGGGAAGGAGTAATTTTTTCGATCATATTCCGAAAGAAATTGAACATAGAAAAAAGTTAGTGCCAATACAGAATATATATTGAAGTCCTTAAACTTGTTTTAAATATAACTTTCACTCTCATATATTTTTTGTTAAAGATTGAGACAGCAGTCATTTCTATATGTGGATTAAATCAAAAACTTTTGATTACTAAAAAGCTTATGGCTTAATTAACACGTATCTCGGTATCTGTATCTGAGTTTTCACTGACTCAGAGGTTATGAGTTTAAGTTTCCATTAAGAAATTTATTTGAGAATGGTAGCAACATTTCTTATCAATTCTATGAACATCTATGTCACACACCTTCGGAAAACATCATTTTTTGGCTCTTAAACTTCAACCACTTAATTTGATGGGGCGTTCTTAAAAGTTGGATGCCAGAATTGAAAAGATCTGGCACCATCTAGCATGACAATATAGTCAATAACTTATTTAGTTATCCATTCAGATATGCCTATTTAAATGACATTGCAATATTTTAACTAAAATAATTCTAAAAAAAGTTTTTCTAACTTGTGCCCCTAGTTAAGCACAATAAAAATACACATAAAGTACACCGGAACCCATATAAAAGTACACTTGTCTGTACTTTTATATTGATACTTATGTACTTTTTCGTGAGCCCTGATGTACTTATGATGTGCTTAACTTGTGACCCTAGAGCACAAGTTAGAAAAACCCTTCTAAAAAAGACCGCTCTCCTTTAGTGGTGGAGATTAGATGAGTTTAGATATGATGAGTCATTTTCATGGTACCAAAAGAGTTCATGAACTTGGAAGGACTGACATTACGAAGACTTGTCTTTAATTATTACTTTTCAAACAATTTATTTGTACTTTTCTTAAGTGCATGCCAATACATTATGAAAAGACCACCCTGTTAGAAATTTTGATCTATCACTAGTAAAGATGACTTTCGACATATATAAAACAGTAAAATGATTTGAACCTCATTAAGGTTTAATGTGCTGGCCTTTGGATGCTTTCGTTTTATGCCTATTCAGGTGATAGTGGTAAATAAAAGCGTAAATGATAAAAAAAAAATATTATACTTTACACTATTTACTTTTGTGGGTAGCGAACAAATTTTTTTGCTTTTGTAGGTACTATACTTTCAAATTCATCATCTTTAGGGTATTTTACGAAATTTTGGACATTTTTGCCTCTTAGCTAATAGGATTTTTTTTCCCGAAGAAACGAAAATGTCACATAGACTATAAAGAGGATGAATTTGAAAGATAGACCCACAAAAAGAAAAAATTGTTCATACCCACAAAAACAAATGATGGCAAATATGATACTTTTTTTTTTATCATTTGACCTAAATAAAACAGCAAAATGATTTGAACCTCATTATGGTTGAATTTAAAAAGTCCTTAATCTATTGTTTGTGACTTTGTGTTTTAGTTGTTTGGAAGGGAAGATATCAAATAAAACTAGATTTTTCCGTAAGCAGTTTAGTAAGACGTGCAAAAAGTTTCCGAAAGGTTCTCAGTGTTTTTCGCAAGATAAAAGAGGTCGGTGAATAAAATTTTGTGAAGAAAGTTCTTGAAATTTTAATTTTCAATACATTTCGTATTCCATAAAAAAGAGAAAACAATGTAGAATGTTCTTTTGATGCGTAATATTTTCGGCCCAAAATTTATGTTTTTTACGGGTGTGTTTGGCGAAACGTAACAGTAGCAGTAAGTACTAGTTGTATCAATTAACCGTTGCTACTTTTTATTAATAATAAAACATTGGGATAAAGACTCAAACTTTTATGCCTTAAAATTTCGTTTATTGTGCATTAAAGAAAAGGGTTAAAGACTCAAAAGATTTATAAAATTTTACAGTTAGTAGTAATTGAAAATTTGAACCTCATAAAGGAAATATGACCAACCATGCATGTCTCAGTTTTATTAACTTTACAGTTAGCAATAGTTGCTGATCTCTTTTGTTGCTATTGATTCAACTAGGGTTATTGTTTCTGCACAACGGCTGTAATAAATCGATATATGAGCAAAGTTTTATATATCTTATATCCAATTAATATAAATTAGCGTGTCAAAGTACGTATAATATATATTCGTGTGGCAAAGATTAGGCTATAAAATTAATGTATATTATATGAGTTTGAACCAAAAGGAAAAAGAAGTCAGAGTTGAAAGTTTCAAATTAAAAAAAGAAAAAAAATTTTAGCTCATATATTAATATATATATCCAAAACCTCAACGTAACATTGATAATATTGATTATTTGCTTAAAATTGTATGTTACAATTAAATAACTAAAATGTGGAGAAAATCATTTATATGTCTGTATGTATTGGTAAAATAGATGTTATTTAGGTATTTATATACTAGTTCGTTAATTTCGTCCTTCAATCTTAATTTTTGAAGAGACGGGATTACCCAAGGATACAATAAAGGATTATGCACACCGAAGCGGTCAAAAGGCAGACGACTTAACATATCTAGCAGAATTTGAAGTACCGGAAGATTTTGGTTCAATTGGGGCAGTTTTGATAGAAAACGAACACCACGAAGAGATGTTTGTGGAATCTATTGTTATTGAAGGACTCCCCATAGGCACGATCAGCGCAACCTCTAATTCTTGGGTTCATTCCAAGTTTGATAACCCCGAAAAACGCGTGTTCTTCCTTGACAAGGTTAGCAACTAATTTATACACTAGTTCATTTCTTCATTGACAAGGCCTTAAGGTTTTAATCAATTGTCTATATCTTCTTGTTGTCAATGAACCAATGTACTAGTAAAAAAGCGAAAAGATAAAATAAAAATAGCTAGAGATAGTCTTTAATTTGTACAATGTGTATAGTATATTGTAGAAAATTTACGGTATTCTCATTCACTAAAATGGTAAAGCATCTCTAATTTATCACTTTCTTTTTCTTTTTGGAAAAAAGTACAATAATTAATCGAGTACATAGCACGGTCAATTAGTACATACATCTTATAGTTTATCTATTTAAAGCCAAACATGTGTGTGGTAAAATCACAAAATGATATATGATAGGACATAAATAGTTTTGACTATCATTTATCACTTAATATGTTTATTGTCTTATTAACTCAATTTGTTCCATTAAGGTTGCTATAACCTGACCTAAATAAATATAAAAAGGGATAGGTTAAATCAACTGATTTGGTTCTAAATAGGTCTATTTCCTAATACAAATTCGTACGTGTTAAATGAAGTGGTTTGTTGATTAGTCAATAAATTTAATTTAATGAGTAGCAGCTTAATACATGGAATCTAAGAACTATATTAAGTTAGTTTTGGTGGGATTGATAATATGTGGTCGATTGTTTGACTTCATTGTCTGTTGTGCGTGGCGCAGGTAGCATGCCTACCATCCGATACACCGAGTGGTCTCAAAACTCTCAGAGAAAAGGAACTAGCAATTCTTCGAGGGGACGGCGTAGCTGATAAACCACGTAAAAAAATAGATAGAATTTATGATTACGATGTGTATAATGATCTAGGTGATCCTGACAAGGATCCAGAATTGGCACGCCCGGTACTTGGTACCAAGGACTACCCTTATCCTAGGCGTTGCAAAACTGGTCGTGCTCGCACAAAAGCAGGTATTCATTTGTATTCTTTATGATGCATATTATTGTTGCAATGGAGGTGATCGATCAAGTGTAGCAAATCGTATATCTAATTGAATGCTTGGCCACTAGGCCAACTTGATGGTGGTTAAAAGTTACATGTAAAATGAGTCCTAATTAATCGATTATCAAAATTAGCTCTTTTCAAAAGGATGGTTGTTTGATCTGATTATTGAAATTAATTGCAAATGCAGATCCATTATCAGAATCTAGAAGCAGTGACATTTACGTGCCAAGGGATGAAGCCTTTTCAGAAGTAAAGAATCTAACATTTTCGTACAAGACTGTATACTCAGTTCTGCACGCAGTCATGCCCTCGTTAGAGACAACTTTGATTGACAAAGATCTTGGGTTTCCATACTTCACAGCCATTGATTCTTTGTTCAACGAGGGAATTAATTTGCCACCGCTCGAGAGTAAAGGATTTCTTGGAAATATTATTCCTAGACTTTTGAAGTCTTTAGAAGATGCCCAAAATAATATCTTGCGTTTTGAGACTCCGGAAATGATTGACAGTAATTAAATCTCTCCCTTGCATGCATACACAGTTCGACACACATACGAACATATGTTTTATCACTGTAAATTTTTTAACTTTATCGATTTTCAGGAGATAAGTTTGCATGGATTAGAGATGAAGAATTTTGTCGACAAACCCTTGCTGGTCTTAACCCTTTGAGTATTACCTTGGTGATGCACGCTTTTCACAAATAAAATTGAAATATATACTTACACAACTACCTGTTGTGAAAGTAAAGATAATTCAACTTGTTAGATATTACTGTAATTCTACAACTAATTAATATGAATGTTTGATTATATATCTACAAGAAGACTTTAGAAAAGTAGATAAAACCTTAAATATGTGCAGGAATGGCCAATAACAAGTAAACTCGACCCTGAGGTGTATGGTCCGCCTGAATCGGCAATAACCAAAGAGGTCATTGAGAGACAAATCAGAGGCTATTGTACGCTTGAGGAGGTATGAGTAAGGGTTGTTTGTGACTGCTTATTAGAAATGTTTATTTCTTTTTGGCACTACATATAAGTTATCCAAACTGCTGATATGATTATCTAAAAGAAAAATGGTCAGTCTCGAATAAAGAGGCCAAGAGTTGCTTATTCGTAAGTGTTTATCTGATTATTTCAAAAGGAATAAGCATTTTTCATTTAAGCAATCATAAACCACCCGTAATATTCTTAAAATTGTACTTATTCATGTCATTTAGAAATATAAAGAATATATATATTAACATGGAGTGGTATATCATATATAGGCATTAGAGAACAAGAAGCTTTTCATGCTAGATTATCATGATATCTTCCTACCATATGTCAACAAAGTTAGAGAACTCACAAATTTGAGAACAACTTTATACGGATCAAGAACACTCATGTACCTTACTCCAACTGGAACACTGAGGCCATTAGCTATTGAGTTGGTTCGACCACCCGGTAATGGAAAACCTCAATGGAAGCGAGTGTTCACTCCATGTTATGATGCAACTGGATCTTGGCTCTGGAAGCTCGCTAAGTTGCATGCACTTGCTCATGATAGTGGTTATCATCAACTCGTTAGTCACTGGTATGCATCAAACATTTCATTAGACAATATTTACATTTTTAATTAATCATTACAATTTGATGGTTGATTTTCAGGTTGAGGACACATTGTTGCACTGAGCCATATATAATTGCAACGAATCGCCAGCTTAGTAAAATGCACCCTATACATAATCTCTTGCACCCTCATTTCCGATACACAATGGAGATCAATGGTTTGGCTCGAGAAGCCCTCATAAACAGTGGTGGAATTATTGAATCGTGTTTTCACCAGGAAAGTATAGCATTGAGTTGAGTTCTATAGCATATGGTCAACTTTGGCGTTTTGATCGTGAAGCTTTGCCAGCTGACCTTATTGCAAGGTAAATGATCCATGCTCTTGTTTAAAATTTAGTTGTGCTAATTTCGACCAATCTACTCATAAATGAGTCGATTTTGGTTATATTCATCTTTAAGAAGCCAAAAGGTCAAAGTCGCTAAAGAAAATTGCATTTTCATGCATAAACCTCCATAATACATTTTCTCTAAAATGACTTTTATACTCTGTATTTGATATCGTGTCCGACACACTAATCATATATTTTCTGGGGCTAAAAGTGTTCCAGACCGACCCAGCCTAACCTTTTTATATGTAAACAAAGTTTTTATTTTGACTGATTACCCGACAATACTACTCACCCTCCCATTTTGCCACGTCTGATTGTAGGGGCATGGCTGTGGAAGATCCAGATTCACCACATGGTTTGAAGCTATCGGTGGAAGATTATCCGTATGCAAATGATGGTTTAGTCCTATGGGATATCATCAAAGATTGGGTTACAAACTATGTAAACCATTACTACCCAGAAGAAAATCTTGTAGAATCCGACGAAGAGATTCAAGCATGGTGGAAAGAGATCAGGACACAGGGCCATGCAGACAAGAAAGACGAACCATGGTGGCCCGTTCTCAAAACACCACAAGACCTTATCGGTATACTAACAACAATAATATGGGTAGCATCCGGTCACCATGCAGCTGTCAACTTTGGACAATACGACTATGCAGGGTACATTCCTAACAGGGGGACAATAGCCCGAGTCAAAATGCCATGTGAAGACCCTACTGATGATGAATGGGAGGCATTTAAACGTCGGCCCGAAGATGAACTTTTATCTACATTTCCTTCGCAAATCCAAGCCTCCCAAGTTATGGCAGTTTTGGATGTTTTATCCAACCATTCTCCCGATGAGGAGTATATCGGTGACAAGATGGAACCAGCATTTGGGGCTGTTCCAGAAATTAAAGCAGCTTATGAAATATTTTCTGGAAAGTTGAAGGAACTGGAAGGGATTATTGATTCGAGGAATGCTGATGAGAGCAGGAAGAACAGGAATGGAGTCGGGGTTATCCCGTACAACCTTTTAAAGCCTTTTTCGGAAGCTGGTGTGACTAGTATGGGGGTTCCTAATAGTATATCTATTTAAATGGTTGGTTCAATTGGTTATTGGTTAAGGTAAAAAATAAAGGGGTGTATCATGTATGTCTTGCATCGATCGAGAAAGTGATGAATAACGGAGCAAGAAAACTTGATCTTACTATAATGCAATCAATATTCTTATATATGTTCAATTTACACGTATATTAGATTGTCACAAATGGCTCACGGTTTGTAGCAACTTTTCTGCGTGTTGCAATGCATGATCTGTAACATATTTTCCTCAAGACCTGCATTCATTCTTCTAACCATATATCCAAAGAAATTAAATTATGCTTGCAATCATATCAAATATTGCAACATTATCTTGGACTTTAGGTTTGAAAATCAAGACTTATAGCTATTACTCACTCTTGACTAGAAACCAAAAACACTATTACAGTAGCTAAAAAAAACTTTAAAATAGGAAGTGGCGTCCAGTTTTTGAGAAAGAGGAAAAAGGATCAACCCAAACTTTGGCACAAGAGATCATTATAGTAATTGATAAAAAAGTATTACATAATACATATCCCCAAACTTAACATATATATAGTGCATTCTTTTTGTTATTTTCAATTCAGGATTTCTAAATGATTCCTAACATTCTTGGCGGGTTTATGATTCAAAATTCATTAAAAAGGGAAGAACTAACCTTTGCATTAGTGTTAGCTAGCTAGCTTGGTGAATAAATGTGGGAAAGCATGTTTGTATAGAGGAGTGTGGAAAAACATATTGACATGGGATGATGTGAAAGAGTAGTTTACATGCTCACGTCAAGAACAAAAATATTCCTTGCCTAAGTGTAATTTCCTAAGACATGCTACAGCAAAGAAGCACTGCCTTTTGTAATAAAGGTAGATAGATAGATAAAATCCAACTATTTATATAGCATTTTTTTTTTTTAAATATTAAATGTCTATTGAATAACTTTTGAGGTAAATTTAGGCGTGAGCGGTCATTTCAAGTCAACACTACTTAAATATAAAGTATGTCTTTTCAATTTGGTTAACATCATCGTATTTAGGAACTTTAGCGGTCATTCGTAAGTACGTAAGTGCAGTCTGGCGTAAATATAAAGGTGTGTGTTTTCAATTTGGTTAACATCATACTAATACTTTGAAGAAAAACTCGAACCTCCTTAGAAATACAATAGCGTGCTTTTCTTGTAATAATCTTAGGTTTGAACTGAACGAACTGAACGGTTTAGACTTACATATACTATACACATGTTAATAACAAGAAAATTATTCTCGTTTTATGGCACTTAAAAAACATGCTATATATAAAGTTATACGTGGAGAGCTTCTCAATTTTTATTCTTTTACGTTTTTAGAGAAGAATGAAAATATATTGGAAAAGAAATCAAAATATAAGGACAACAAAAGCACTCGACAATTTCACACTTAGTCCAGACTCTGGTTATCTTGAAAGATCGATATTGGGTCCATGGAGGATTGCCATGGGACCAGATCACATTCACACTCACATGATAGCTTTTCTAAGTTTATTTAGGCTAACACAAAAAAGAGCAAGAAAAGAATGTGTTAGAAATTGAATTTGATAACATTAGTGATAAGTGTGTCAAACATTATTAATGAGTGTATAGAAATCTCACTTCTTTCCGAGCTCTTGTGTGTTATTTTCTAGTGAAATTTACATAAGGCACATTTTGTTTTATTCTTTGAGTTAAACTTAGGTTATAATTATTTCAGGCTGTGAACTATCATTTTTTGTTTAACTAGTTGAAATTTTACTTAAAACTAAAGCCGTTAGCCAAAATTATCTTATAAGTTTTCTGTTTTTTTCTTCTTCGTGTTTCACATACAGTTGATTATAGCTTAAGTATTTATTTAGTCTAATTATTTTAGGAGTTTAGAATAGTTTAGATGCTATGTAAACGGGTTTCTTACTTAGGAAATGTTGCTTGAAAAAGTCTATTATAAAGATCTGCTTAGAAAAGAAGTTTATTCATTCACGACCAAAAGTTAACTAATATTGTCAATATTTGTGAAGATGAACACCAAAAGCTAATAAGCTAACATGGATATTAATATTGTAACAACACATAATATTATGATAGAAAAATTAAGCAATTATTCAATAAACAGTAAGCTTTTTTTCAAACTATTACATGTCCGGTTTGTTCTAATGATATGGAAACTAATGATCATACCTTTTTTTCTTGTGATGTGGTGTTAAATATTTGGCGGCTGGTTCGTATTTGGGTGGACATGAATATTCCTATGTTGAACTCTCATTCAGATTGGGAGTTTTGGGTTGATAACTTTCGGGCCTCTACCGAAGCTAAGCTTCGTTTGAAGGTGATTGCCGCGGCTACTTGGTGGTTTCTTTGGAAGCATCGGAACTCGGTCACATTTAACTCTGAACGCATGAGGAAATATGATTTGTTTGATAGCATTCGTCTTTGTTTTTTTTGTTTTTTTTTTTTTTTTTTTTTTGGTTAAATAAAAGCTCTAAATGTTTAGTTTGGCCAGATAGGCTTAAAAAACCGATATAATATTTTCTAACTCCTTGCTAGTTTCTTTTTATATTCAATTTTGTCGTTCAAACAAAAAAAACAAACTTTTTAAACATTCGGTGTGACATAGCGGCACAAGACTTATTACTATCATTACTAAAATGGTTTGAGTTTTCAAGCTCAACTCTTACTTCGTATTGGCAACTTTGAAGTGGCACACCAACTTTTTA
Source organism: Chrysanthemum lavandulifolium (assembly GCA_022545495.1). Classification (NCBI taxonomy): domain Eukaryota; kingdom Viridiplantae; phylum Streptophyta; class Magnoliopsida; order Asterales; family Asteraceae; genus Chrysanthemum; species Chrysanthemum lavandulifolium. The sequence continues at coordinate 36,342,291 of CM040240.1, forward strand.
AAGAGAAAGGTTCTACATGATTTGAGTAAGCTTGACAATGGGTTAAAAAAGCGTAGATTAGTAGTTCAAAATGTTAGAATCTACGATTATTCAGGAAAACACGTTGAATGTTAACTTGACCGCATCATTTAAACACAAACAACTTAACAATCCAGCTAAAGCAACATTTGGTAACCAAGTTATTTAAACGAGAGACTACTTTAAAGTGGGTGAAATAGTTGTTACTGACAGTGATGAGGACGAGGTACTTGAGCCGGATAAGATATGGTAAAGTTTCTTGCATCGTCTGGTGGCTATCATGAGCTTGATAATGATTATGTTGTTCAGGCCGGTCTACGATTTGTCAGGGCAATTTGATGCTTTTTATGACATGTATGATGTCAAGCTTCAATATCGTGGTAGGAAATAATTTTATGTTTGTTAGGTCATAAGATTGGCATGTCTTTCTTATGTAGTGATTTTGGTTATTGCACATTTGATGCTTATTCAATGCCCATATAACAGGTCGAGATAAGAGACTCATTATCATCCATTGAGGAATTTTCTTTTGCTTACTCTTACTTTGGTGCTTACCAAAGAATAAATCTCCACCATTCATCTAGTTTGATCTAATGATGAGGATTAACCTAAGATTAAATGAATAAACCTAAGTCCATATTTTTTTTATTGTCTTTTAATTTTGTCTTTTTTTTTTCTTCACTTTTTTTTGTCTTTTTAATTTTCTTCACTTTTTTTTGTTTTTTTTTGTTTTTTTGTTTTTTTTCACATTTTTAACGTTTTTTTAATTCAAGTTTTTTTTCTTCGCTTTCATACATTTTCGTCTGTTTTCATATATTTTCATATGTTTTCATCTATTTTCGTCCGTTTTCATACGTTTTGTCTGTTTTCTTACGTTTTCGTCTATTATTCATACGTTTTCGTCCATTTTCATACGTTTTCGTCCGTTTTCATCCGGTTTCTTTCGTTTTCGGTCATTTTCAAACGTGTTTTTACGCTTTCATACGTTTTCGTCCGTTTTCATAAGTATTCGTCCGTTTTTTTACGTTTTCATCCGTTTTCTTACGTTTTCATATGTTTCAGACTATCACAAGTGATATTCTGTGATATTCATAATATCATTTTGTGATATTTGTATATCGCTTGTAATTTTCTGAATATCAATTTGTGATATTCAGAATATCACTTGTGATTTTTTGAATATCTATTAACTACCACACTTTTATTGTTAATTTTTCGTATATCTCATTCTCATGATGTTCAACTTTTTGGAGGAGAATTTGATATCACTGGTGACATCACAGATATGTCAGCTTCTTCTATTTTGTTGAATCACGTGTGATATCACAGATGATATCACTTGTGAAATCACCTATCACAGAGGATATCACTTGTGAAATCACCTGTGATATCATGTGTGATACCACACGTGATATCACCTGTGATGTAACATGTGTTTGAGCTTCTTCAGTTTGTTTATGAAGATGTTGTGCTTTGTTTAACCATAGCTTCTTCACTGATCAACCATAGATATTTTCAAATCCCGTTGTAAAACCTATTGAAATACTCACAATGTATCCATTAAATATACAAATTCAATCACAACTTAAATAATAAACTGTAAAACCTATTGAAATACTCACAATGTATCCATTAAATAGACAAATTCAATCACAACTTAAATAATAAACAAAAGTATACTAAATAACTATGTGTTTAAAGCAAAATCAACTTGTTTAAGTTGCTTAATCTAAATGTAAACAAATGAAAACGTAAGAAAACAGACAAAGACGCATGAAAGCGTAAAAACACGTCTAAAAACGGATGAAAACGTATGAAACTGTTGAAAAGCGGTGAAAATGGACGGCGTGTGAAAGCGGGCGAAACGTATGAAACGGACAAAAGCGAGCGGAAGCAGATGAAAACGAGCGGAAATAGATGAAAGCGAGCGAAAGCGAGATGAAAGCGTATAAAAGCAGGCGGCGTGTGAAGCGAAGAAAAAACGAAATAGAAAACGTAAATAAAAAAGCGAATTAAAAAAAAAGCGTGAATTAAAAAAACGTGAATTAAATAAAAAAACGTGAATTTAAAAATAAAAGACAAAAAAATATTTAAATAAAAAAGAAAGACAAGAAGACAAGAAAAAAAACATTGACTTAGGTTTACTTTTTAAATCTTAGGTTATCCCCACAATTAAATAAAACTAGATGAATGGTGATAATTTGTCTTTTGGTAAACATAGATTTGTTGTTAAGCAAAATAACGTATCTCATCATCCATTGTACTTAAATATTTTTTAAAGTAATATATTTATAAGTATAATGCCTTTTACCCAAAAGGAAATGAAGACCATACTGTGTGAAAGTTTTATAATCCGTCTAATAATTTGATAGTCTTTGTCCTACTCGGATTAAACTTTCTGATTTTTTAAGTTATCTTTGATATTTATAAACCCGTTGATTGGAAAACAATAATCATCTTTATATATATAGTTAAACATCCAATGTGGAGGCGGAAGAGCATAGACAGAATGAAGATAGGGAAGAGGGAGAATTCATACGCACACATGATCAGACAAGAAATGATGTGGATATTGACGCGAATGAATCTACATGTTCTGGACACTTTAAGAAATCGGTTGGACCACGAACGGGTGGATCTATACTTCAATTAATTGAAGACCTTGTTAATGTGGGGCAAACTATGGGATATGATATGGCGAGATGTATGAAAAATATGGAAGAAATCATTGAATCACAAGGAGTGGCTGGTGGTTATCGATGAATTTCTTATCTCTTAATATTCAAGGCCTAGCCCAAAAGGCCAAACAAGATTGGGTTAAGAAGTTGTGTTTATCGAATAAGGTGAATTTTTTGTTGCTTCAAGAAACTAAAATAGAAAACAATGATTTGTGGTGTATTAAGAGGTGCTGGGGGAATTTAGCTTTCGATTATGTGTATAGCGAAGCTGTTGGGCAGTCGGGTGGGATCTTAAGTGTTTGGAATCATAATATGTTTCAGAAATTAAATCATACAGTGTCCGATTATTGTACTTTGATCCGTGGTGTGTGGGTTTCTAGTGGTAAAAGTCTTCTCATTATTTCGATCTATGCCCCACAAGAGTTAAGTGAGAAGAGGATGCTTTGGGATTATTTATGCTTTAATATATGCAATTAGGATGGTGATGTTGTTACTATGGGAGATTTTAATGAAGTACGTGATAGTAGCGAGAGATTTGGATCGGTGTTCAATAAACAAGGTGCGAAGGTTTTTAATGATTTCATTGCTAATGCTGGTTTAGTTGAGGTCCCTCTTGGTGGATGTTCGTTCACGTGGTGTCATAAATCTGCCTCAAAGATGAGTAAGCTTGACCGTTTCCTTACTTCTGATAGTCTTTTGTGTGAATGCCCACGTATTTCTTCGGTGACATTGGATAGGTATCATCGATCATCGACCCATCTTAATCTGTGAGTCTATGTATGATTATGGGCCGACTCCTTTTAAGTTTTATCACTATTGGTTTGAGATTGATGGGTTTGATAAATTTGTGGAGGATTCTTGGAATGAAATTCATGTCACCGATCTGAATGATTATGTGAAATTTATGAAAAACTCAAAGTTTTGAAGAGGAATTAAATTATGGAATAGTTCATACGGGGAGCATGTGAATTGTCGGAAGAATAATCTTAAAACTAAATTAACTAATATTGATTCAGTTTTGGATAGAGGAGATGGTATAGAAACAGATGTAAATAGAAGATATGAAGTTGTTCGTGATACGCAAGAGTCGAGAAGACCGAATCTGTGGAAATGGCCCAAAAAGCTAAAATAAAATGGGCCGTAGAGGGTGATGAGAATTCTAAGTATTATCATGGTGTTATTAATAAAAAAAGTAACAGCTATTAAGTGGTGTGTTGGTTGTGATGGCGGGTGGAATCTCCTCATTTAGTTAAAAGCAATTCTACGATCATTTCAAACAACAGTTCGAGCAACCTAGTATGAGTGGTATTCGATTAGATATAGAGTTTCCTAATAGAATTAATTCGACCAAATGTATGATTTGGAAAGTGAGGTTTCTAAAGAGGAGATTAAGATAGCGGTGTGGGATTGTGGTATCGATAAAGCTCCCGGTCCGGATGGTTTTACGTTCGGTTTCTATCGTCGCCTTTGTTGTAAAAATCGGTCCAGGCGGCCGATTAATCCCCACATAATCGCTGATCGCTCACTAAGCGCCTTGATTTATCATAATCGGCCTATTTAATCGTTTTGGTCAAAGATTGCTTAAAAATCGGTCAACAAACCGATTAATCGAACAAAATCGCTTAAAATCGGTCAACAACCCGATTAATTGGACAAAATCGGTCAAAGATCGCTTAAAAATGGTCAACAAACCGAATAATATCTATATTTGACTTAAAACTTTGAAGAATTATGTATTATGTTTATATTTAAACACTTGAAATATTTGAAATTTGATGCCCTATTCTTACATCATACATATAATATAATATAATATCTAATATTACAATTTTTTGTATAAAAATCCAATCCGATTAATCCCCGATTAATCCCCGCCTAACCGATTAATCGCTAGGCCCTACCCGACCGCCTCACTAGCGCCTAGCGATTTTTACAACCTTGATCGTCGCTATTGGAATCTCATAGAGTGTGATGTTGTTAATGCTGTTAAATGGTTCTTTCATCATGGAAGAATCCCGAATGGAGGTAATTCGTCTTTCATTACTTTGATTCCTAAGGTTTCGAATGCTAATATGGTGAAGGAATTTAGACCTATCAGCCTCATTGGTAGTGTGTATAAAATTGTTGCCAAGATTCTGGCAAATCGTCTTGTCATGGTGTTAGGGGATGTAACACCCCAACCCGACAAGGGTAGGAGTGTCACATTCTGGTGTCATATCAGAACATACAAATAAAATATTTACAAATGGAAACCTTAAAATGAAGTATCAAATCACATAAACAATTGACTGACGAGGAAAATACAATATCCAAAATGAAAGGAGAAACTCAAAACAAAAGCTCTTCAAAATAAGTCCCAAAGTAATAAGGTGCTAGGGTTGGTCCACTCGGATACTCTAACTCTCGACCTATCGAAGCCCATCTTCCAACCTAAAACACCCGCCGCAGGAAAAGAAATGCGGTGAGCTTAAAAAGCCAGTGAGCGAGATATAACAAAATGAAAGCTAAATAAAATCGAAATACAAAATGAAACAAAGGAAGCGGATAACAAAGTCGCAATGAAGGAGTACATTGAGTCAATGAGGATCTGCAGAACACAATTATACAAATATCCAAAGCACATATAACAAGGAGAGCGAAGCAAAGCAAAGCATCATGACAAGCATACAAGCACATACAAACCGGGCATACAAGTCTTGAAACATAAGCAAGCATAGCAGACGTCATATCCACACAACATATCTGACATACAATCAATTCGAAATCATAAGCCATACAAGTCAAAGAAATCTAAGGCAAGCGGAAGCAATTAATTAGGAAGTGAACATGGCAATCCCACAAGACAAATAACCCATGATTAATAACATCACAAAGTATCACAATAGCGAAAATACTATAAGTAGTCGAGACATTGTAACCACGCGTATCAAATATGAACTCAACATGAACACTATAATTGAATTAATTACGGACATAGCGAGCAATTTAGCAAGTTAACAAGCCAGACCACATAAGTTGAACCATTCACCCAAATCAAACCGTAGCATAAACAGAAATGCAAACATGGCAGGTCAACAACAAGCATATAAAGATACTCTCGGATAGTCAAGTCCACGAGGTTAACTGAACGAAGTACACATATTAAACAGACAAAACTAACGATTACACATTAGCATGGTCACCAGACAATTCAGAGGTCACATAACAGCGAGATCACATATCATCAGATGAAAACAGGAAAATCAGATAACCGCATATTAGTCATATCGTAGTAGGGAAATCAATAGTCACATAAGACATGAATAGCATAATCAAATCTAATAAACATATAATAACCCGGCACATGAATGGAGCGATAGTCAAAGTAACGGAATGAGAGTGTAACGAGATCAAAGCAATGGAACATATATATCTTGGTAGTAGAGTGAGTCATATAAGGGTATTGGGTAAAGGGCGGTCAATTCGAATATGGTGCGGTGGGAATCCGGAAGTGCGATATAGGTATATCAAAAGTGTAAGGGTTGTCAAATCTATCCCGAGCCAACAAAACAAACCAATATCAATAGTGGCAATAGCAGCCTAAGTATCCAATAGTAACCAATGTATTCGGAGGGTGACCTCGAATACCAAACCAATAGGAGGAGACCTCAAGTAACCCGGTGGAGTAGCTAGCTCCCAAATGTGAGGGTGTATTGCACACACGCACCGCATCACAAAAACAAATCATATCATATCAAATTCAAATCAAATCAAATTTAGGATGCATCCATACCATGCAAAACAATAGTGGCCATACAATATATCTGAAGCGCGCATAATCAATACAAAATAGGGACGGTGTGGAACATCACTCAACCACACTAAAGTCATGCCATTGGTGCATCAATGACACGGACATGGAACCCCATACCTAGTTAATGGCTCGGGTATCAAGCTGGCGAGTCAAAGTGTATAGTATAGAGATCAATCAATATCAAAGGTTCGATGTTAGCAATTCACAAATCAATATCAATAATCCAATATCAATGGTTCAATTATCAAAGGTCCAATAGCAAAGGATCAATATCAAAGGTTCAATAGCAAAGGGTCAATATCAAAAGTTCAATAGCAGAGCAAAGTTTCAATATCAAATTGGCAAGAGGTCAAAGATGCAAAGAGATCATGAGAAACCTTATGAGAAAGGTCAGAATATCTGTACCTCAATCGAAGCAAGCAAAATAGGAAAGCAAGTCATAAGATGAATCAATCTTGCGTCCGAACCTATATGAATTAGATAACGCTTATTAAGATCGCATTACTCATTTTAGACGGCTTTCCATTTTAGCGAGGTTTCTACTTTTAGTAACTTTTCCTTTTAGGTAACTTAGCTTTAGGGTTCATATTATTATTTAGTCAATTTAGAGTTAAATATAATAACTTATTATAATTTAGGGTCTAAAGTGTAATTTATCAAAGTTTAAGGTTTATTGCGACAAGTACTAAATATAACAAAACTCTTTAATATTATTATTATAGTCTAAGGTGTAAAGTGTTAATTTATAGAAGATCAAGGTTTGCATGTGACAAACTATTAAAGGTGAAGGTTGACAATGAAAATATCAATTACTAGTATATAACATGTATTCAATAGTAACCACATTATAGTAGCCATTCTTTTCATATCTTGACATGTTATCATCGAGCTTGCTCGCGGTTTTTATTATGCATATCTACGACTAAGTAAATGTACCACATGAGTAACTCCCGACTCATCTTCCCGACGCCCCATCAAAATGTAAAACGGCTTACCCATAAATTCCGCGATCAAGCTTGAACTTACCCCTCGAAGACCATGCACATACCATATTTCTGTTAGAAACAGTTTACACACCAAAACCCTTTACCTTGTCGTGACACTTACCCCAAAATAGAAATCCATACGTCCCTTTTTAACTACAAGACAACCCTATACTTAGTTAAATTTGATTCAAGACCAAACCAAGCATACAAGCATGTTTAAAACAAGTTTACAAAACCCTTTTGTGTGATTTGATGTGTCGAGACAGAACTCACCAAACAGAATTATGAAAGCCCTTTTTATCCATCAAACAACACCCTAACCATATGTTTTATTTGATATCCATAGTACTAGACATATATGCATGATTTACATACATCGAGCCACAATAATAACCAAAGAATTGCATGACGAGGTGGTCCCAAAAGTCAGATTCAATATCAATTTCTGTAGCTTACAATTAGTCGACAATCATGGTTTATTTCATGTTTTCATGTACCCATTACTTGTTTAACCTTAACCTCTCTTTAACCATTTATGTAATATGTTATTTGGTTCATAAACATGCATATGGTGGGCATATGCCACGACCAAAATTAGAAAGCAAAGAAGGAAATACGAGGCGGGAGGGTACCTTGATAGCGTAAAAAAAAGGAGAAGAAAATCAAGGACAAGATGGAGCAACCAAAGCACCCTACGTGCTATATACCACAACAGAGCCACCTTAACCAATGACAAAACCCAACGTCCCATTCGAATCAATACCCCACGATATCAACAGCCTTACAAGAGCCTTTGAATCCTTCCTTTAGTATTGACAGAAAAGTGGATGGAGGATGGAGTACTGCCTTGAGTTTTCTTGGGAGGAAAATAGGTTTCAACATGGTTTCTTGTGAATGAGATTAGTATGCATATATTGTGATAAGTAGGAGATAATTTAGGAATGGATTTGGGACTTTGGCGTTTTCCATTGCCGAACAAAAAGAGATTTGACAAGACCAATTCTTTAATTTGATTTATTTTCCATATTAACTTGTGCATCATTTTTATTTTGTCTAGCATAATATACATGTTACATTTTCATGTGTTATACATTCATTTGTAATTTAAAGGAAGTTTATTATTCATGTCTTGCATTATTATTTATAAGGTAACATTTAACACACTTAACGAACTAGTTATATTTTACGGTTTTCACAATGAGGGTATTATGGTCTTTAACGCGTTCACGAATTTTAGGGTTTTACAACTCTTCCCCTCTAAAAGAAAATTTTCATCCTCGAAAATTGAAGTCGCAGAGGAACACAGAGACGCACAAGTTTAAAGCAGGCGTAGCTATCCATAGGTTCGCATACTCGTAACAATTTCGGGTCCAAAGCGTACAAAACTTATACGTAACAGATATCGACGAAAATCTCACAAATAGGTACAGAATTTCAAACGGACATGAGGAGTGCCAAATAACGGATACAAGTCATATTCCATTCACATACCAACCCCAGGCATTTCCCAAGATGTCGTATGATTTCAATAAGTTCAAATCATATGATCTCGGTATTATCACGTTGATCAGGCGTCATAATACTTGCATCACATGATAAGTTCTTATTGTCATCATATTCTGTCCCGGGTCATGACAAACCACATAACCAATATCATATCAAAACAGATCACATACAGATACCAAGTAACATACCAAAGCAGACCATATTCATATATATACAACATAAACTACATCAAACAACTTACCATATCACAATGAAAGAAGGCCACCAACTTGCACAAAACGGTTCCTCATGACTCATTACTGGCGATCTAGAAATAAAGCTGAGATATCACCAAAATGCTAAACGATAAAACTTCACGATTCAAACCGAGTTCCGAACAAATCAAGAAAAGCGATATACCGATCAAAATCACTTAACAAAATATCAAACCGCATCAAAATGCATGAAAAACAAATCGGAGTAACATAAGTCGCACCCAAATCATATGAAGTAGACGAACCTTCTCAGCCACCGGTTGAATCTTGTCTCCGTCTTTTGCGTTGTTGGTTGATCCGTCCAGCAGCATCCTGATGTCTCCAGCAACAAAGCAGTCGGGTGTGGCTTCTGCTTCATGAAACCTCTCCAGCTCAGGGACTAGTGCAGCAACGCAGGGTCGGCACCATCATCTTCGGCTCCACGAGTAGTCTCCACCTAACGATCGACAAATGGATGTACGAAGCCAAAATAACAAAGTTCGATGCGAAAAGAAGAAGGCCAAATTAGTGAAGACAAACGAATATCAAGGTCAAATCTGAACGACAATCAAAAGGAATCGGAAGAGATCGGTACAAGCGGAAGCTTAGTGTCTACCGGTCCTCACGGTCAATCCTAAGGTCAACAAGGCGAAACACGGCTCGACGATACCATAATTGTAACACCCCAACCCGACAAGGGTAGGAGTGTCGCATTCAGTGTCATATCGTAACATACAAATAAAATATTTACAAATGGAAACCTTAAAATGAAGTATCAAATCACATAAACAATTGGTGACGAGGAAAATACAATATCCAAAATGAAAAGAGAAACTCAAAACAAACGCTCTTCAAAATAAGTCCCAAAGTAATAAGGTGCTAGGGTTGGTCCACTCGGATACTCTAACTCTCACCCATCGAAGCCCATCTTCCAACCTAAAACTGCTTGCGGAAAAGAAATCTTGGTGAGCTTAAAAAGCCAGTGAGCAGATATAACAAAACGAAAGCTAAATAAAATCTGAAATACAAAATGAAACAAAGGAAACGGATAACAAAGTCGCAACGAAGGGAGTACACTAAGTCAATGAGGATCCTGTAGAACACAATTATACAAATATCCAAAGCACATATAACAAGGAGAACGAAGCAAAGCAAAGCATCATGACAAGCATACAAGCACATACAAACCAGGCATACAAGTACTGAAACATAAGCAAGCATAGCGGACGTCATATCCACACAACATATACAGCATACAATCAATTCAGGAAATCATAAGCCATACAAGTCAAAGAGAAATCTAAGGCAAGCGGAAGCAATTAATTAGGAAGTGAACATGGCAATCCCACAAGACAAATAACCTACAGATTAATAACATCACAAAGTATCACAATAGCGAAAATACTATAAGTAGTCAAGACATTGTAACCACACGTATCAAATATGAACTCAACATGAACACTATAATTGAATTAATTACGGACATAGCAGAGCAATTTAGCAAGTTAACAAGCCAGAGCACATAAGTTGAACCATTCACCCAAATCAAACCGTAGCATAAACAGAAATGCAAACATGGCAGGTCAACAACAAGCATATAAAGATACTCTCGGATAGTCAAGTCCACGAGGTTAACTGAACCAAGTACACATATTAAACAGACAAAACTAACGATTACACATTAGCATGGTCACGAGACAATTCGAGGTCACATAATGATGAGATCACATATCATCGGATGAAAGCAGAACCAAATCGGATAACCGCATATTAGTCATATCGTAGTAGGAAATCATAAGTCACATAAGACATGAATAGCATAATCAAATCTAATAAACATATAATAACCCGGTACATGAATGGAACGATAGTGCGAAATAACGGAATGAGAGTGTAACGGATCAAAGCAATGGAACATATATATCTTGGTAGTAGAGTGAGTCATATAAGGGTATTGGGTAAGGACGGTCAATTCGAATATGGTGCGGTGGGGAATCCAAAAGGTGCGATATAGGTATATCAAAAGTGTAAGGGTTGTCAAATCTATCCGAGCCAACAAAACAAACCAATATCAATAGTGGCAATAGCGACCAAGTATCCAATAGTAAACAATGTATTCGGAGGGTGACCTCGAATACCAAACCAATAGGAGGAGACCTCAAGTAACCGGTGGAGTAGCTAGCTCCCAAAATGTGAGGGTTGTATTGCACACACGCACCGCATCACCAAAACAAATCATATCATATCAAATTCAAATCAAATCAAATCTAGGATGCATCCATACGCCCGCAAAACAATAGTGGCCATACAATATATCCGGCGCGCATAATCAATACAAAATAGGGACGATTGTGGAACATCACTCAACCACACTAAAGTCATGCCATTGGTGCATCAATGACACGGACATGGAACCCCATGCCTAGTTAATGGCTCGGTATCAACCGGCGGTAAAAGTGTATAGTATAGAGATCAATCAATATCAAAGGTTCAATATTAGCAATTCACAAATCAATATCAATAATCCAATATCAATGGTTCAATTATCAAAGGTCCAATAGCAAAGGATCGATATCAAAGGTTCAATAGCAAAGGGTCAATATCAAAAGTTCAATAGCAGAGCAAAGTTTCAATATCAAATTGGCAAGAGGTCAAAGATGCAAAGAGATCATGAGAAACCTTATGAGAAAGGTCAGAATATCTGTACCTCAATCGAAGCAAGCAAAATAGGAAAGCAAGTCATAAGATGAATCAATCTTGCCATCCGGAACCTATATGAATTAGATAACGCTTATTAAGATCGCATTACTCATTTTAGACGGCTTTCCATTTTTAGCAGGTTTCTACTTTTAGTAACTTTTCCTTTTAGGTAACTTAGCTTTAGGGTTCATATTATTATTTAGTCAATTTAGAGTTAAATATAATAACTTATTATAATTTAGGGTCTAAAGTGTAATTTATCAAAGTTTAAGGTTTATTGCGACAAGTACTAAATATAACAAAACTCTTTAATATTATTATTATAGTCTAAGGTGTAAAGTGTTAATTTATAGAAGATCAAGGTTTGCATGTGACAAACTATTAAAGGTGAAGGTTGACAATGAAAATATCAATTACTAGTATATAACATGTATTCAATAGTAACCACACGTACAGTAGCCATTCTTTTTCATATCTTGACATGTTATCATCGAGCTTGCTCGCGGTTTTTATTATGCATCTCTATGACTAAGTAAATGTACCACATGAGTAACTCCCGACTCATCTTCCCGACGCCCCATCAAAATGTAAAACGGCTTACCCATAAATTCCGCGATCAAGCTTGAACTTACCCCTCGAAGACCATGCACATACCATATTTCTTATAGAAACAGTTTACACACCAAAACCCTTTACCTTGTCGTGACACTTACCCCAAAATAGAAATCCATACGTCCCTTTTTAACTACAAGACAACCCTATACTTAGTTAAATTTGATTCAAGACCAAACCAAGCATACAAGCATGTTTAAAACAAGTTTACAAAACCCTTTTGTGTGACTTTGATGTGTCGAGACAGAACTCACCAAACAGAATTATGAAAGCCCTTTTTATCCATCAAACAACACCCTAACCATATGTTTTATTTGATATCCATAGTACTAGACATATATGCATGATTTACATACATCGAGCCACAATAATAACCAAAGAATTGCATGACGAGGTGGTCCCAAAAGTCAGATTCAATATCAATTTCTGTAGCTTACAATTAGTCGACAATCATGGTTTATTTCATGTTTTCATGTACCCATTACTTGTTTAACCTTAACCTCTCTTTAACCATTTATGTAATATGTTATTTGGTTCATAAACATGCATATGGTGGGCATATGCCACGACCAAAATTAGAAAGCAAAAGAAGGAAATACGAGGCAGGAGGGACCTTGATAACGTGTAAAAACAAAGGAGAAGAAAATCAAGGACAAGATGGAGCAACCAAAGCACCCTACGTGCTATATACCCACAACAGGAGCCACCTTAACCAATGACAAAACCCAACGTCCCATTCGAATCAATACCCCACGATATCAACAGCCTTACAAGAGCCTTTGAATCCTTCCTTTAGTATCGACAGAAAAGTGGATGGAGGATGGAGTACTGCCTTGAGTTTTCTTGGGAGGAAAATAGGTTTCAACATGGTTTCTTGTGAATGAGATTAGTATGCATATATTGTGATAAGTAGGAGATAATTTAGGAATGGATTTGGGACTTTGGCGTTTCCATTGCCGAACAAAAGAGATTTGACAAGACCAATTCTTTAATTTGATTTATTTTCCATATTAACTTGTTCATCATTTTATTTTGTCTAGCATAATATACATGTTACATTTTCATGTGTTATACATTCATTTGTAATTTAAAGGAAGTTTATTATTCATGTCTTGCATTATTATTTATAAGGTAACATTTAACACACTTAACGAACTAGTTATATTTTACGGTTTTCACAATGAGGGTATTATGGTCTTTAACGCGTTCATGAATTTTAGGGTTTTAAAGGGGATCTGGTTAGCGACACTCAATCTGCATTTGTGAAGGATAGGCAAATATTGGATGGCCCATTTATTTTAAATGAGATGGTTCAGTGGTGTAAGAAGAAGAGGAAACAAACAATGATTTTTAAAGTTGATTTTGAAAAAGCTTATGACTCAGTTAGGTGGGATTTTGTAGTAGTCATATTGAAGAAGTTCGGGTTTGGAGACAAATGGTGTAAGTGGATCCTTAGTTGCCTTCAGTCTTCTAGAGGCTCGATATTAGTAAATGGAAGTCCTACATCCGAATTCCAATTCTTCAAGGGCCTTAAACAAGGGGATCCACTGTCTCCTTTCTTATTTGTTTTGGTCATGGAAAGTCTTCATATTTCATTTCAAAGAGTAGTGGAAGCTGGTCTTTTTTCAGGGATCATGTTTGACACCTCGCTTACTGTCTCACATTTGTTTTATGCTGACGATGCCATTTTTATGGGACAGTGGAATCAAACCAATATTGATACTATTATTCGAGTGCTTAATGTGTTTCATAGGTCGTCGGGTCTTCGTATCAACATGAAAAAGAGTAAATTAATGGGGATTTCTGTGGACTCGTCTAAAGTTGAGTAGGCTGTTAAGAAGATAGGTTGCATGGTTTTAAAAATGCCATTCAAATACCTTGGATCTAAAGTGGGTGACCGTATGTCGCGTATCAATTCTTGGAATGACGTTATTGAAACTATGGTAGCTACATTATCAAGATGGAAACTTAAGACTATTTCTATAGGAGGGAGACTAACCCTTCTCAAATCGGTTTTAGGTTCGACCCCGATCTACCATATGTATATGTTTAAAGTTCCTAAGAAGGTGCTACATACTATGGAGGCCATTCGTGCTAGGTTTTTTAATGGAGCAGATAATAACTTGAGAAAAGCGAGTTGGGTCAGCTGGAATCAGGTGATGGCTTTAAAGGATGCAGGAGGTCTTGGGGTGGCAAGTTTATTCGCTTTAAATTGGGCCTTAATGTTTAAGTGGGTGTGGCGTTTCATCACTCAACAGAAGTCTTTATGGGCTAGAGTGATAAAAGCGATTCATGGTGGTGATGGTAAGATTGGTAAGACGGTGAATCATAGTTTTCCATCTATATGGCTTAACATAATCCAAGAAGTAGATGTTTTGAAATCGCAAGGTATTGATATTGCTAGTTTCATTAAGCCGAAATGTGGATATGGTAAGAATACTTCGTTTTGGAACGTTGCTTGGAGGGGGGATATTATGTTTAAAGACTTGGTGCCTAGACTTTATATGCTTGAATCTATGAAAGATATTCAGGTTGCTACAAAATTGTCGCATGAGGATTTGGAGTGGTCTTTTAGACGTAAGCCGAGGGATGGTGTTGAACAGGTCCAGATGTCTTTGTTAAAGGAGAAGATTGAAGGCTGCATTTTAAGTGATTTGAAAGATAGATGGACGTGGTCTTTAGAGGGCTCGGGTGAATTTTCTGTCTCGTCGATTCGGAAAGTTATCGATGCTGTTATCCTTCCATGTGGCAGTGTGAAGACTAGATGGGTTAAGGAGGTGCCAATCAAAATTAATATTCATGCTTGGAAAGTTATCAATGATTACCTTCCTACCAGATTTAATCTTTCACGCAGAGGTATGGATATCGGGACTATTCTTTGCTTTATGTGCAATTGTATGGTTGAATCTTCCAGGCATTTGTTTTTTTCATGCGAGCTAAGCAAACAGATCATGTGCAAGATTTCGAGGTGGTGGGATCTGGTCTATCGGGATACTAATTCATATGAAGAATGGGTCATTGGATGTTGAGTATCCGATTCCTAGTAAACTTAAAAGGTTTTCGAAGGTATTTGTTACATTGTGTGGTGGTATATTTGGAATTGGCGTAATCAATTGATTTTGGTCTTGGATCTCGCTCGAAGACATTGATGTTTGATGATATTGTATCTCGGTCTTTTTCCGGATTCGGTCTAGATGTAAAATTAGTTTGTCTCGGATTGATTGGCTTAAGAGCCCTAATCTTATTTCTTTGTAAGTTTAGCATCTTACTAGTTTTTAATAAATTTGCCGTTCAAAAAAAAAAAAAAAAAAAAAAAAAAAAAAAACTTGCTACCTACTCGCTTCAATGATTATCATTAGACTAATCAATCGAGTTTCATGAGGGGTTTAGGTATACATATATAAAGTAATTTAAAAATACCAAAACCTTCCCGGCCACCAATATAAAAAACGTTTGAACACCAACTATGCTTTTTTTTTTAAACTAAGTAAGAGGATTTTGTAACATGCTTTTTTTTTCTTGGATAACCATTGTTTTAACTTTTTTGTTGACTAATTTATCAGGGTTCACAATCGATGTTACACAGACTATGAAGCCCTTAAATGTGTCAGTAACTAATTATCTAGATCGATCATTCGTACAAATTGTAATCTCTGTAAATATTTGAGTAGTCTTGATGTTTATAACATTTGTGCGTACTTCATGTGATTTGGAATATATATTGTTTATTTGGAACCTGATATGAACTTCTAGCTAGTTCTCTGAATTTGTCAATTTTATAATGGATTGATCATTGATATGTTCTGCGTAAATGATTTTGCCCTTAAAATAATAAGATGTGATAATGCCAGTAACACGTGAATTACGTGATTGCATTATCTGTTTTTTCAATCGTGTATTATTATTGAAAAATGATACCAGTGTAGCTTAAAACAAAATGTGATTAATTGAGAGAGAATTTGTTTATAATTAAAGTTAATAATAAAAGGAATATTCGTCACTCTTCTTTTATCCTAATGATAATTGATATAATAGATTGATGTCCTGTGTAAACGATTTTGCCCTTAAAGTAATAATCAGATGTGATAATGCCAGTAACTAACACGTGAATTACGTGATTGCATTATTTGTTTATTCAATTCGTGTATTGTTGAAAAATCATAAAAATACGAAATGTGACAAATAAATTTCATTTATTTAGAAAGAATTAGTTTATATTTATTATTAAAGTTATTAATAAAAGGAATATTCGCCACTCTTCTTTTATCCAAATGATAATTGATATAAACTGTTACTAGTATTTTCATGCTTTTCTATAAGAAACAAACAGATAGTAACGAGTTATAAAATAACATTGTTCGCGTCGATCACATCGCCTTTAACATTTCATTTTAACATCCTAAAAACACCCATATCAATAACATCCGATAACATCGATAACATTTCATATTTTCAATTTCAACCCCTAAACTAAAACAAACACTTCATTTATTAAACTAAACATATTATTAAAATTGAAAACATATTACAATACGAAATAAAAAAAAAAAAATTAAAATAAAATAGTTTCAAGGAAATAAAAAAACACACTGCAAATCTTTTTATATAATAAAACAAAACCCCTAGTGGGAATTTTTCATTTCAAAAAAATCAAACCATACCTTATTTAGTAATAATTATAATATTTGTTTTTTATTTTTTAAAAATTATAAATAAGAAAACCTTTAATATTTCCTTATTTAGCAAAATAAGTTATAAATTCGTTTTGCATATACTTAATTATAGAATAAACAAAAAAAACACATGTACTCAACAGATCATGTTTAAAGGTTTTGGACCAAAGTGAAAATTCAAAAACAAAAATACGCTCCTCATGGTTCAGAAACACAACCCTCTTTGCAATTTTCTTTCTCTCATCGATACTCTAAGCAGCCACCTCACTCCGCCGAAATTCTCAGCCAAGACCAATGTTGTAAGATTTAACACAATGAGGTTTGATGGTGTACATCGTCTTGGTAAGATTTATCTTATAGTTCTTCAAATTTTTTTTATAATTAAATGTTTATAATCCTGTTAAGCGAAACCCTAATCCAATTTTGCAAACGTTTTTCTATAACTTTGATTTTATTTGTAGTTTCAATTATTAAATTAGTTGATTATTGATTTTGTTTGTTAGTTTATCCTCCCACAAATCATCAACCACTCTCAGAAAGTTTCTACATTCGGAGATGGATGGTACACACTCTCCCTCACTCACTGAGAACTGATATAAAACCCATCTAACATAGGTAATCTGGTCTATAGTTGTATATTTTAGCTCGTGGTTAGAGGCATCAAGTGAATACCTTGATTTAATTAAATTTTACGATCATAATACTCACACTTGCTCAATGTATTATACGAGGTGGAGAATGATTGATGAAAATGTATAAGAATCATGCCTTAAAAAACCCTTTTTCATTAGAGAATATGTCGCGTATATTGGCGCAACCTAATTGTGCGGGGTTGATCCATTATAGGAATGTATTACATTATTTAATATTACTCCATGAATTTAGGGTTTTAGTTTTGAATCATGATTGTAGGTCTGAGTAATTTTTATTTTGATTCGTTAGGTAACTCATTTTTGTATATTATCATATCAAGGTTAGTGAATGTAATTTCAGTAAAATTTTCGGTTATAGTTTTGAATAATTTTTAGGGCTTTTGGATTATTTAGTACTAAGATGATGATATGGGTAATGGTATTTTGTTGATAAATGCTATTTTGTGTGTTTCCATATGTTTTGTTAGTTTTCAATATGTCCTATCATTTATCTTTCATTTTCGTTACCCATTTTTTTGAATTTGTAAATTACATTAGAAGTTTTGAGCCTTTAAGGGTGTTTGGACGACTGTCACTTATGCGTTTAGGTGTTTTTCATTCATGTGGAAGATTTGCCATCGTGGCTTACACACCAATGGTAGCTAATGGATACCAATGTAGAATTTTTTCCCCCGACTGAACTATTATAAGATGCTATGTTTAGATATATAATTTTATTATTGATTTTTTGGAAAAACTGATGTTCAGATCTTATGATTAAATTGTAACCATTTTTATTAGTATATGGGAATAGATTATGAATACGTGGGTTTTTTTGTCAACACCAAATAATTTTTATTTTGGCTTTGGTGAATACTATTTTGGTCTACTGGATATAAAATTTGATAACCAGCTAACAAATGATCATAAAAAATATGGCATGTGTTTTATTTTTAAGAAAGAAGATGTAAAAATATGGGTCTTTAGCGTTTATAACTTGGATAATGTTTCAGCTATAGGTTGCAATTTTGATGCACTTACTTAGTTATGTGTCGCTTTAGGTTATGGTTTATTCCTAACGGCTCAAATGAGTATTCAAATGAATTTAGCTTATAACATTGGCGGAGCTACAAAGTATTTTCTTGGAGGGCCAAAATGCACATACACACATATTGGGAGGGCCAAAGTAATAATTTCTGTTATAGCTATATGTATTGAACGGCTAAACTTCCATTTTTATACATAAGATTACAGAGTGTAGGGGGGCCACAACCCTTTCCTGTCTCTATATAGCTCCGCCTCTGGCTTATAAGGATCATACGGGTCAAATGGGAATTATTTAGGATGGAGTGAGTTTAAAAATTATGTATGCAGTTGCAAATGAGAAAGTGAAAAGTTGTTGGTGAGTCACATTTTATACACTAATACCTGATGTATGATTTGTTTTATTATAATATTTTGAGGTTCGAGTAAATTGGGGTACTGCCCATTAGCTATTGAAACTTTAAGGGCCTTTGTTAGTTTAGAGCCATTTAGGCGCATTTGTGAAATTTGTCGGAGTATAGATAATGAATACTTGTGAACTTTGATAAGCTATAATCGGGATAAGCTCATAAGCCCAAAATTGCAACCTTATTAGTCTTTCAAAAACTCCATAAGCCCATAAGCTAAATAAGCTAAAACAAGCACCTCTGATGGTTGGTTCTTCGTTTTAATAAACGACTTTGAAAGGTGAGGCCACGATGTTATCTCGTGCAGACAATCATCATCGGCCGAATGGTTGTAAACTTATCTTATTGCCCGAAACAACGGTCACTTACACGACACAAGGTAACTTCAAGGATGTTGGAGGCATTTTCCATGCCATAAACCATCACAAACGGACTATAGATGCAGGCCACGAGTGATTAGAAATTGTCGATGGAAAAGGTAATGCACCTAGGTGGATATTCGGGGATATAGCATATGCGGGATGCTGTGGTACTCGGAAAAATTACTATTAAGCAGTGGAGAATGGTAGCTCAAGGTGCTTGATGCATACGTAATTTCTTTTACAGGTATGAATGCAGAATGGGACTTTTGTTACCCAACGGATCAACTATTTCTCATATTTTTGCTATGATCGTTTATTAGGTAGAAGACAATGGGTCAAATGAGTATGCTTTTATAAACCAAGTGTAATTAAGTTGTGACTTAAGAAAATTGATAGGGTATGATATTGGAACACTCGAGCTAATACTTACCCTTATTAGGTAAAGCGTCAAATTGGATCAGTAGGTTTGTATGCCCATTTCGTTAGAGGAACCGATAACTCCGCCTATCAAGGTTGAATATACCAAGCTTTTCGTACGCCGAATCATAAGTTCCTAACTGAATCAGCGAATAACAGTTAGCCAAGTGAACTCCCACCTGGTAACTCCTTAAGCAATTTCTCAACTCGAATGGTTGGGATGGCATATATCATATACTTGTCATACATACAAGGGGTTCATTATTGACCAACAAATGATTGCAACATAGCGAGGCACTAATTTTGTTGCATTCTTCAGTTTTTAATATATTTTATTAGCATAAAATGGTACTTTAGAGGTTCATAAAAAATGCAGTTTTATGCACTTTATGGGTTTTTGCAGTCCTTGGTTGGTTCAATGTGAGCAGTCATGACTTGAAATGTTTTTGGGTAGGAAAATTAGTGTGAGTTCAGTGGTATTCATAAATCAAGTGGAGATCACTACTTTTAAGATTTACAGACAGCCTAATCAAATATCTGGGTCAAAATCTACTTTTTTATTAATTATATGCAGGGAGCCAAGAGGGTTTGGCTATGTACAATTTCTAGACCATACTGATGCTGCAGAAGCAAAATATCAGATGGACGGTCAGGTTCTTCAAGGCCAACAACTGATTTTTTGTCCAATGGGATAGAAAAGAACTTGGTTTAGTGGGTCTTATACTACCCCAAAATCTTAAAGGTGTATTCCTCATACTAGACAAAAAAGTTAATGTAACTTGTGAAAGATAAGCAGTTTGAGACCTTGAAAGAATAAGAGTTTTGATCTCATACCAACTTCAATAGGAAATTGGATTATTTTGTCAAATATCTAAATATTTGTTTCATGATGGCTTGATTAGTTTGCATTTATAAAGTTGCCAGAGATGGAATAAGATCCCATGTTCAATCTTACAAGCTGTAACCATCATAATTAACAAGGAAATTTCAACTAATTACTTATAACTTGGAAGGTTAAGAGGCCTAATTCAATTCAGAGGAGCTAAACAATCATTTGCTATCATATTTTTTTGGCGTTAATTCCATTTTATTCTCATATTTTATAAACTCAAAGAAGATGCATCTTTTTAATTATAAGCTTTTTAGTTGATTATAATGTATGTTTTAGCTATTTGATGAGACTTCCATGTAAACCTTCCAAAATTAAGATTATAATAATTAATTACGCATAACCTTTAAAAACTATTATTCTTGAAAGGTGAAAAGGGATAAGTCATAAAATATGTTCGACTACAATACCAACTAAAATGTTAATATGTTTATATAATAAGTTGCTAACATTGCTATGTTTATACAATAACCCACTATACCCAAATAAAATTTAAACAATTTTAAAACGTGTGATTGAATTTAAATATACCAGCTTCCAAAATTTGTATTTAATTTTTTTGTGCAGAGTATCAGCATGGAAGGATGATCAAAGCGAGGAACCTCAAAGATGAGAACTCCTAAGCAAGCAAATCAAACGTGCACTTACTACTTACAACCACATGTACTAATGGTCAAACACATCTTTGAGTATCTTTCATATAAAACAGTTCTATTTTTAAAAGATTACTAAAGCAATTTTTTTAGTGTAACACTTTAAGTTTCGCGACTAATGTTGGCGCACCTAATTAACCGTTGTTAGAATGATGCTACTTCACGGTAATCGAAGCCCTTGCATCGCACGTGCCATGCTGCCTCATATTAGAAAAAAGAAAAAATAGACTCATAAATATTCTTTACACGAAAAAGTGTTATGCTTAAAATTTATGAGTCGATTTTCTTTATAGTTGTAAATGTATGCTGATTTTTTCAAAATCAAATTATTAGAAAAAACCCCATGCGTGCACGGGTATTATAACTAGAACTGGACATAAGTCTGATCAAGATTGTCTCATGAAATTCCAACGATAATTATATGTATTGTCTATACAGTTTAATAGATATATGCATTTAGAAAATTTATTGGATTACTTTTGTACAATTTGAGACACTTGAACCATTTGTCACGTTTTGTCACGTTTCGTATATGATTATTTGAAAATAGACACATTATAGCAAATACTCTTTATATATGACCCACATTAACCGATTTATGTTGGACTTTAAATTAAACCTGGTCAAAATACATTATTCAAAAAATTAGAAAAAATCCTGCGCGTGCGCGGGTATTATAACTAGTTAAACATTACAACAAATTAAAGGAAATGACGAGAATACAATCTACTGACGAGGTTTCAAGTTATATTTTTTGATGATTCGGTCTTTTTCGTCATTGATCCAAGCCACGACATTTGGATCTTTCCCTTCAGTATCCGTCATCAAAACCTCCCAAGCGTCATCGAGACCAAGCGGTGCTGCTTTGGTTTCCTTACTAAACCATTGCTTTGCCCGTTTCATCACATCCAGCTCACTTTCCCCGCTTCGTTGATCCCGTTGCGCACGTTTGTGACAAGAGTTGAACTTTGTGCATATGTCGTTCAACGTTTTCCACTTGCTTGACATCATATCCTTGTTGCGCCGTTGAAAGTTGTTTCTATTGAACTCATTTCTGACCCGATACCAAAACGTATCTCTGGGTTGGCACTTTCCAACTTTCGGATCCTCCGAAACAACTATGTAACACCTTGCAAGTAATGCCTCCTCTGCTGGAGTCCAACGCCCATCAACGACAACTTCCTCTTCACGTTTTTTTATTCAAGTTTTTTTTTTGCTTTCATACGTTTTCATCTGTATTCATACGTTTTCGTTCGTTTTTATACGTTTTCGTCCGTGTTCATATGTTTTCGCACTTTTTACGTTTTGTCGATTTCGACGTTTCGTCTGTTTTCATTCGTTTTGTACGTTTACATCCGTTTTATAGCGTTTAGTCCGTTTCACACGTTTTGTACATTTCATACGTTTATATCGTTTTAAATACATTTTAGACGTTTTGTCCGTTTTACGTTTTCATCCATTTTAGACATTTTACCGCTTTGTTTCGACGTTTTCGTCCGTTTATCGTTTTAAATACATTTTCATACGTTTTCATTTGTTTTCTTACGTTTTGCCGTTTCGTCCGTTTCATACGTTTTAAATCATTTTCTTAGGTTTCGTTTGTTTCATACGCTTTTGTCCATTTTCTTACGTTTTGTTCGTTTCATACGTTTCGTCTGTTTTCTTTCATTTTCGTCCATTTTCATACGTTTCGAGACGTGTTTTACGCTTTCATACGTTTTCGTCTGTTTTCTTATGCTTTCCGCCCTTTTCATACTTTTTTGTCTGTTTTTTTAGCTTTTCATGTATTTCTGTCCATTTTTAGACGTTTTCTTTGTATTTTTACGTTTTCATTTATTTTCGTCCGTTTTTATACGTTTTCATCCGTTTTCAGACATTTTCATACGTTGTCATTCGTTTTTTTACGCTTTCATCCATTTTCAAACGTTTTCGTCTGTTTTCAGACGTTTTCATCCGTTTTTATACGTTTTCATTCGTTTTCATACGTTTTCATCCGTTTTATACATTTTATACGTTTTGTCCGTTTCGACGTTTTGTCCGTTTCATCGTTTTCATTCAATTTTATCGTTTTGCCCATTTTGAGACGTTTTCATTTTGATATTTGTAGTGACACTTATTTATCTCTTGTGATATAACATTGTAAGGAAGATGAAAAATATTACATTCTTCATCATGTATGTGTTATCAGTTCTGATACTCAACTAAAAATGTGATGGTTGTGTTTTTGAAAATATTTAGGAAGATTTTTGTGTTTTATGATATTATGAAATATTAGAAAAGTTGTTTTCAACTGAAAACAAGAGATGTTATGATACTTTTGTTAGACTTGTGGTGGATTTTTCTATTTAATAGATACATTGTGCATATTTCGATAGGTTTTATAGCGGGATTTGAAAATATCTATAATTGAATCAGCAAACTAAATAAGCTATGATTGAAGATAGCACACATCTTTATAAACAATCTGAGGAAGCTCAAACACTTGTGATATCACACGTGATATCATGTATGATAACACCGTTGATATCACCTGTGATATCATGTGTGATATTACCGGTGATAGCATGTGTGATAGCATAGTTTATATCACTTGTTATATCACCTGTGATATCACAAGTGAGGTGATATCACCTATGATATCATGTGTAATATCACGGTGTTTGAGCTTACTCGGTTTGTTTATAAAGATGTGCTTTCTTCAACCATAACTTCTTTAGTTCTTTCGATTCAATCATAGATATTTTAAATTCGCTATAAACCTATCGGCATGCTCAATGTATCCATTAAATAAAAAATTCACCACAAGTCTAACAAAGTTTTATAACATCTCTTGTTTTCGATTAAACACCTTTCTAATATTTCATATTATCATAAAACACAAAATCTTCCTAAATATTTTCAAAAACACAAATAAAAAAATGAGCAGAATAATCACAGTAATATAATAAGTGATGTTTATTATCATTTCTTTCATATATAGTTGGTAAAATACTAAATTTTTATCACATTTGGTATGAATTTAATATTTCACATTCTTAGTTGAGTATCACAACTGATAACACATACATGATGAAGAGTGTAATATTCTTCATCTTTCTTACAGTGTTATATCACAAGAGATAAATAAGTGTCACTTAAAAATATCAAAATGAATAAAAAGGAAGCAAACTATGAAAATAGAGACTTGACATATTCTCAAAATCAAACAAGTGTTGTATTAAATTAGCATTTTTTTGAACAAAATAAGAATTCACCTAAAGAGACTTTAACCCTTTTATTTCTACCAAGAGTATAATATCACAAGTGATAGATAACATCGGTTGCATTAAAAAAGTATGCGCTTATCAATTGCGATGAAAGACACAAAACTATCTTATGGCGAAAATTATAAAAATATTAGAAAACACATAGGTGATAATATATAAAATATACAGAGCAATGAAATATCTCGGTGATATTAAAGGTTAAAAAATACTTGTTTGTTTATGAAATATCACAAGTGATATTAGACATTAACTTTTATATAATAAAATATCACAATTGATATTAGATATGTAATATAATAAAGTTTAATAATAAGCATGAAAACACATGAAAATGAGCGAAACGTATAAAATTGCAAAAACGTGATGAACACGGACAAAAGCGTATAAAAGCGTATGAAAAGAAAAAACGTTTGAAAGCGACGAAAGCGTATAAAACGGATGAAAATGGACGGCGTGTGAAAGCGGATGAAAACGTTCGAAAAGCACGAAAGCGTCGAAAATGGAAGTAAACGTAAAAAGCGGAAAGCGATATAAACCTATGAAACCCGATGAAAACGTAAGAAACCGACAAAACGTAAGAAAGCGAAAACGTATTAAAGCGGACGAAAACGTAGGAAAGCGAAGAAAAGTATGAAAACGGACGAAAACGAAGAAACGGACGAAACGTAAGAAATCGAACGAAACATAGGAAACCGACGAAAATGTAAGAAATCAAGCGGCGTGAAAAGGTATGAAACGGACAAAAGCGTAAGAAAGCGGACGGCGTGTGAAAGCGGATGAAAACGTATGAAAGCAGGAAAGCGTAAGAAAAGCAGGGCGAAAATTTAAAAGCCGACAAAAGCAGATTTAAAACGAATGAAAAAATAAGAAAATAGACAAACACGTATGAAAACCGATTTAAAACGTAAGAAAGCAGGCGGAAGCGTATGAAGACGGACGGCGTAAGAAAGCGGATGAAAGCGTATGAAAGCGGACGAAACGTATGAAACGTGAAGAAAATGATTTAAAGCGGACGACGTGCAACAGGGCGAAAATGTATAAAAGTGGACAAAAACGTATGAAACCGGCGGAAAAAAAAAGGTGAAATTAAGAAAAGTGATTAAAAAATCTAAATAATGAGAAAATAAATAAGAAAGATAAAAAGAAGAAAAAAACATGGACTTGGGTTTAGCATATTAAATCTTGGGTTAATCATCACCATTAGATCAAAATAGATGGAAGGTGGAGATTTATCCTTAGTATCAGAGATTTTTAAGTCACGAAATAAAGTCGCTCATCTAGACTATGATTAGCACGAAAGTATTACATTTAATTGAATCAGAGATAGCAATCAAAATATTTTTTTTACAGGAATTGTCAACTTCAATTTATTTCATTGATCATAAGTGCATGATACATAATACATATATGTTTTCAAGAAAAGAATCTATCAAACTAACCCAATGAGCTTAATGTCACTACTTCAATCAGATGATATCATATCTTTCTTTTCTGAAAAGGTTGACGTGGTCGTTTTGTTCGCACTATGTATTAGAACTTGAGATCTTTTACATTGTGAGTGTGTTTGACGAAAGTAGCAGTGACATTAGCACTGACTAATACAGTAGCTGTGAGTATTAGATTTTTTTTCTTTATAAAAACGTTTG
This sequence comes from Chrysanthemum lavandulifolium, assembly GCA_022545495.1. Lineage (NCBI taxonomy): Eukaryota > Viridiplantae > Streptophyta > Magnoliopsida > Asterales > Asteraceae > Chrysanthemum > Chrysanthemum lavandulifolium. Next base: position 36,368,806 of record CM040240.1, read on the forward strand.
TTAACGTAACTGTAGTAATTATAATGGTTAAAACAACTCCTAAATGTTCAACGTTCCTAAACGCTACTCATGAAGCGTTGAAATATAAGCATTTTAATAAAACGATAAAGCTTCCATATGCTTGCCAAAACGTGCATAAAAAATCACAACATTCACTCCTAAATGCTGTTAAACACTATGCACCAAACACGCTTTAATAACAGGTTAAGTTGAGTGTGTTTAACAAAGGGTTCTGGTTAGCGGATCATTTTGTTATAAAAATAATAGACAAATCCACAAGTTATAATGATGTACCCATGGACAATATTGTAAATTTCAATCCTTAGCTCTTATCACTATTTCTATATAAAGTAAGACATTGCATGGTACTTCATGTAAATCACTTACCTCACAAAACATGTTGAAACCACACCTCAATCACCACCACCACCACCACCAAACACTCTGTTCACCAATAACCACACGTGCCAAGAAGGCTTTTATCGCCGGAGATGGTAGTGGTAGTCATGCTAGTGGAAACCCTACTTCATTTCTATCTCATAACACTCTAGCATTTCCTGTTAAACGTCACAGGCTTTTTTGTTCTAAGCGAAATAGCGTAAACTCAGTTGGCCAAATTAAAGCTGTGGCGGGTGAATTTAGCACGGATGGTGTGGTAAAAACTATTACTGTTAAAGCTGTGATTACGGTCCAAATGACTGTAGGTGGGGTGTTATCGAACCTTAGTTTTACGAGACCACTTGATGATATCACCGATATGCTTGGAAAGTCGCTTCTTTTGGAGCTTGTTGCAGCCGAGACTGACCCTAGTAAGTGCATACCGCCGCGGATCAAATTTGATACGTGGTGGATGGTGTTATTATGACCGTAACCTAGAGAATCTTGCATATATACTAAATACTGCATAATATTATTAGGCATATATAATTACATCAAACACAATTACGTTCCCGAAAATTATATTTAGCATAACATTAAATTTAGCACAATTAAGTTTCTGGAGCAAAGCAAAATTTAAACATTTAGGGAAGGAGGAATATGTCGATCATATCCACGTAAAAATAAAATTTTAGGAATCCATTGCGAAGGACAAACCTAAACGTTAAAGACACCAACTAGAAATGATTATCACTCGAAAAAAATGTGGCAGATTTTCATGAAGACCTAGAGTTATCTCGATTGAAGTCGACTTTGAAACCGGCATAACAACAAAAGGAATGAAGAAACAAACGAAGAATCAAAATCTGGAGGATCAATTCCTAATCCACCTCCTAACCTTCCAATTAAGGAGCTAAAGCAACCGGTCACTTTAAACGCAAAAAACCTAAACCACCTTAACCAATCTAACAACCCACAAATCCAACCACCTCCTTAAGCCTATCTTAAAGCCGGCCTCCCAGGACCCAACGATCGGTTTACAAACATTGCCGACCAGGGAAATTTTAAGCAAGCTAACTTCAAGGTTTAAGCTTCCGACATTGAAGTCAAGATAACCCCGGTTAATGGATGACCCAAGTCCCCTTAAGAGTATTTAAAGACTAACCCATTTGTTAGCCCGGTTAAGGCCGAAAAGAGGACTTAGATTTGTCATAAGGTTATCCCGAAACTTAAAGCTCGACTTTGGATTACGAGCAAAAAGACAAAAGGAAAAATAAGGCCCTATAACCTTCACTCCTCCCTTCCTTACTTCTCATTGGGGATTAACCAATACTTAAAATAAATCTCCAGCCAATTCCTTTAATCCCAAAAGTATCTTGCAGGTCCAAAGATTGTTAAATCTATGACCAACTATTGGGTGCTTCAACCGAAGACCAAGATAGTATAAGCCCAAACAATCCTAATTGCCCCAAATTCCTTTGGTGATATAATTATGCACTTAAACCTTAACACCAAAATATGCTAAATTGCTCACAAAGATAACCACTTAAATGGAACATTCCATCATAAATCGAAAATGGGACCAATGCAAACCAAAGCCCTGATCCACTTCCATACGGGAATGGAAGTTTATAATGGTTTTGTGAAAAGAGAAATTTCTCAATCATTTAAACATTGTCTTTGGGAATCAATTTGATCTTTCAATCAGTCAAATGCTGATGGGTTAATAAAAGTCCAATCCATTTTATCAATTTCTTTGGTAACAAATGACTTTGACGAGTTCTTCTTAACAGACTGAAATTTTCTATAAATTTGATTTGAAGATTCAAAATGGTCTAAACATAATTGTTCTAAGAGGTACAATGTGGAGAGTTCTGCCTTATTAATTTGCATATGTCTTAAAGGTTTCATTAATTGATTTTGAAAAAGCAAATTTGCTTCTCAAGCTGGATTTAATTCCCTGGGAATCTAGAATATTCCTAAGAACTTAAAATTTCTTAAGATGACGAAAATTTTTAAAGATGTAAAATTTTTCAAACGGTTTATTAAACTACAGTAACTGACCTCAATTGGTGAATATTCGAATTTTCCACGGTGTGCAATGGGATCCAACTTGTGAAGCCGCTGACAAAATTAGATTTGACCTTAGAGTTTGTACGAAAGGTTGATGAGGTTTAAGATCAAATTAAATATAATTAGTTTGGACCATCATTATCAGTCATTGTGATAAGTTTATGGTCTTATTAACTCAACTTGGTCCGTTAATGTTGATATATCCGGACCTAAATAAATAAAAAAAAGTGATAGATTACATCAACTGATTTGGTTCTGAACAGGTCAATTACCTAATACAAATTCATACGTGCTAAATGAAATGGTTTGTTGATTAGTAAATAAATTTATTTTAATGAGTAGCTGCTTATTACATGGAATTCAAAAACTATTCTAAGATAATTTTGGCGGGATTGATATTAAGTGGTCGATCGTGTGACTTCATTTTCTGGTGTACGTGGCGCAGGTAGCATGCCTACCATCCGATACACCGAGTGGACTCAAAACTCTCCGAGAAAAGGAACTATCTATTCTTCGAGGGGATGGTGTAGCTGTTAAACCGCGTGAAAAGATAGATAGAATCTATGATTACGATGTGTATAATGATCTAGGCGATCCTGACAAGGATCCAGAATTGGCACGCCCGGTACTTGGCACCAAGGACTACCCTTATCCTAGGCGTTGCAAAACTGGACGTGCTCGCACTAAAACAGGTATTCATTTGTATTCTTTATGGTGCATTCTTATTGTTGCAATGAAGGTGATCGGTCTGGTGTAGCAAATCGCATATCTAATTGAATGCTTTGCCAGTAGGCTAAGTTGATGGTGGTTAAAATATTACATGTAAAATGACCCTAGATAAACGATTATCAAAATTAGTCCTTTTCAAAGGACGGTTGTTTAATCAGAATACTAAAAAGAATTGCAAATGCAGATCCATTATCAGAATCTAGAAGCAGTGACGTTTACGTGCCAAGGGATGAAGCCTTTTCAGAAGTAAAGGATCTAACATTTTCGTTCAAGACTGTATACTCAGTTCTTCATGCAGTCCTGCCTTCGTTAGAGACAACTATGATTGACAAAGATCTTGGGTTCCCATACTTCACAGCCATCGAATCTTTGTTCAATGAGGGAGTTAATTTGCCACCGCTGGACGGTAAAGGATTCCTCGGAAATGTTCTTCCTAGACTTTTGAAGTCTTTAGAAGATGCCCAAAATAATATCTTGCGTTTTGAGACTCCGGAAATGATTGAAAGTAACCAAATCTCTCCCTTGCATACACAGATCAACACACATACGCACATATGTTTTATCACTGTAAATTTTTTATCTTTATTGATTTTCAGGAGATAAATTTGGATGGGTTAGGGATGAAGAATTTTGTCGACAAACCCTTGCTGGTCTTAACCCTTTGAGTATTACCTTGGTGACGGTATGCTTTTCACCAAAAATTTCAAATATATACTTTAGAAAAGTAGATGATAAAACCACAAATATGTGCAGGAATGGCCAATAACAAGTAAACTCGACCATGAGGTGTATGGTCCGCCTGAATCGGCAATAACCAAAGAGATCATTGAGAGACAAATCAAAGGCTATTGTACGCTTGAGGAGGTATAAGAAAAGGGTGTTTGCGACTACTTATTAGAAGTGCTTATTTATTTTTGACCCTACATATATATAGTTATCAAGGTGTTTCAATTTGCTTATCCCAACTGCTGATATGATTATCTGAAAGTAAAATGAGCAGTTTCGAATAAAGAGGCTAAGAGGCGTTGCTTACTCTTGAGTGTTTTATCTGATTATTTCAAAAGGCATAAGCATTTTCATATAAGCAATCACAAAACACCCAGTAATATTCTTAAAATTGTACTTATTCGATCATGTCATTTAGAAATATAAAGAATATATATATATATATATATATATATATATATATATATATATTAACATGGAGTGGTATATCATATATAGGCATTAGAGAACAAGAAGCTTTTCATGCTAGATTATCATGATATCTTCCTACCATATGTTAACAAAGTTAGAGAACTCACAAATTTGAGAACAACTTTATACGGATCAAGAACACTCATGTACCTTACTCCAACTGGAACACTGAGGCCATTAGCTATTGAGTTGGTTCGACCTCCCAATAATGGCAAACCTCAATGGAAGCGAGTGTTCACTCCATGTTGGGATGCAACCGAGGCTTGGCTCTGGAAGCTCGCTAAGATGCATGCACTTGCTCATGATAGTGGTTATCATCAACTCGTTAGTCACTGGTAAGTAGCATATGCTTCATTAAACAATACTTATATTGTTTTAATAATCATTACAATTTGATGGTTGATTTTCAGGTTGAGGACACATTGTTGCACTGAGCCATATATAATTGCAACGAATCGCCAGCTTAGTAAAATGCACCCTATACATAATCTCTTGCACCCTCATTTCCGATACACTATGGAGATCAATGCTTTGGCTCGAGAATCCCTCATAAACTGTGGTGGAATTATTGAATCGTGTTTTTCACCTGGAAAGTATAGCGTTGAGTTGAGTTCTATAGCATATGGTCAACTCTGGCGTTTTGACCGTGAAGCTTTGCCAGCTGACCTTATTGCAAGGTAAATGATCCAAAGTAGTGCTAGACCCAAAAAAAAAACTTCCACAAAACAGTTGGCATTGTTTGATTGGTGTATTTGGCTATAGGTTCTCTCTCTTCTTTTATTAAACCAATCAAACAATACCAACTCATTTTGATATGTTTTGTGAAAGTTTTTTTTTTAATCTAGCACTACTCAACTATCCATGCTCTTGTTTAAAATTAGTTGTGCTAATTTCGACCCATTTACTAATAAATGAGTCGATTTTGGTTATATTCATTTTCAAGAAGCCAAAATGGTCAAAGTCGCTAAAGAAAATTGCATTTTCAAGCATAAACATCCATATACATTTTTCTCTAAAATGATTATAGTACTCTGTATTTGCTATCGTGTCCGACACACTATTCATATATTTTCTGGGGCTTACTAAATGTGTTCCTGACCGACCCTGCCTAACCTTTTTCAATTTGTAAAAAAGTTTTTATTTTGACTAATTACCTGACCAAACTAACCGTCCCATTTTGCCACGTCTGATTGAAGGGGCATGGCTGTGGAAGATCCAGATTCACCACATGGTTTAAAGCTATCTGTGGAAGATTATCCGTATGCAAATGACGGTTTAGTCCTATGGGATATCATCAAAGATTGGGTTACAAACTACGTAAACCATTACTACCCAGAAGAAAATCTTGTAGAATCTGATGAAGAGATTCAAGCATGGTGGACCGAGATCAGGACACAGGGCCACGCAGACAAGAAAGACGAACCATGGTGGCCAGTTCTCAAAACACCACAAGACCTGATCGGTATACTCACAACAATAATATGGGTAGCATCCGGTCACCATGCAGCTGTCAACTTTGGACAGTATGACTACGCAGGGTACATTCCTAACAGGGCCACAATAGCCCGCGTCAAAATGCCATGTGAAGACCCTACTGATGATGAATGGGAGGCTTTTAAACGCAGGCCCGAAGATGAACTTTTATCTACATTTCCTTCGCAAATCCAAGCCTCACAAACTATGGCAGTTTTGGATGTGTTATCGAATCATTCTCCAGATGAAGAGTATATCGGGGAGAAGATGGAGCCAGCATTTGAGGCTGTTCCACAAATAAAAGCAGCTTATGAAATATTTTCTGGAAAGTTGAAGGAACTGGAAGGGATTATTGATTCCAGGAATGCTGATGAGACTAGGAAGAACAGGAATGGAGTCGGGGTGGTACCCTACAACCTTTTAAAGCCTTATTCGGAAGCTGGAGTGACTAGTATGGGGGTTCCTAACAGTATTTCAATTTAGATGGTAGGTAAGTTCAAAATAAAGGGGTGTATCAATATCATGTATGTCTTGCATCGAGAAAGTGATGAATACAGAGCAAGAAATCTTGATCTTACTATATCATGGAATGCAATCAATATTCTTATGTTTGTTCAATTTACACATATATTAGATCGTTACATATGGCTCACGGTTTGTAACAACTTTTCTGCGTGTTGCAATGGAATAATGTACTATGTTTTCGATCGGTTTTTGTTGTAGTGCATGACTGCAGGTAAAGATTCAAGTTATAAATATGAAAGTACTGCTCCACGAAATATGATTGCATTCATTCTTTCAAGCATATATCCAAAACAAAGTTATACTACTTGCAAACATATCAAATATTGCAACATATATTATCTTGGATTTTAGGTTTGAAAATTAAGACATATAACTATTACTCACTCTTGACTAGAAACCAAAAACAGTATTACAGTAAACTAAAAAATAATTTTGAAATAGTAAGTGGCGTCCAGTTTTTGAGAAAGAGAAAAGGATATATATATATATATATATAGTGCATTGAGAATTCATGATTTCAAATGATTCTATTGTTGAAATTATATAATATGATAACATATATAAAACAGTACATAAAACATCAAAGAAATATGATAACATATATAAAACACATAAAACATCAAAGAAATATGCGGAAGTGTATAGGAACAAATTAATGAATAAGTAATTAATATAAACGTAAGGTATGAGTACTTTTTGATTCTAGCCCAACAAAAATCAATTCCTTAAACTAGCAAGTGGATGAACCATAATTAGGGTTTATAAGGATTATGTGAATTACCCTTTAACGTTTTTGTAATTCAATCCAAAATACTAACAATAGTGTTTTAGTACCATGTTCTTGTACACATGTACTATAACATAATGCTAGTTTTAAGAACACGGAAACTTTTGTTTTAGAAAACAAAGGGATCGACACCCCCTAGAGGGTTGACGATCGGTTGGGACCCAAAACACACAAACACTTTTAGGTTTTTAGTTTTGGAGTACAAGAGATGGAATACAATGACCTAGGCCTTGATATATAACCCAAGGAAACTTGGTGTTCAAGTTAGACTTGATTGGGTTTGAAACCCTCGTCGATTGGTCCATGCATCCCCAAGGGTTTCCTAACCTTCTCGATCTCTAATTTCACATCTAATCCTTCCATTTAACATTTAACGATCGTTAGTCCATTACGTTTAATTAACTTAACGTTCATTACATTTTTTCATTTAAATAATAAATAAATATAACATTTTATATTTAATTATTAACTTTAATTCTCATACGCAAAGTGTGCAATCTCGTGGTCTTGAGCTCGATCCTAACTCACGTCTACTAATTTATATCCATAAAATCAACATTCCTAACATTCTTGATGGGCTCTAATTCAAAATTCATTATAAAGTTGCATGTGCAACACTTGTTACAATTTCAAATTGGAGGCACGGGTTTTTGAATAGTGAAAATTACGTGAATACCCTATTTTGAGAGGATGTGTCTCTATATGCCCTCACTTTTTTTACCTTATTAATTTTACCCATCAATGTCGGGTATATATATACTAGACATACACGACACACACGTGTCGTGTGGGATTGAGTCATAAAACTAATGTCGGGTAAAATAAATAAACGTGGTACGCGACATGAATTTTTTATTGATTTGAAATGGAGCACTAGCTAATGTCGGGTAACTTTTTACCCTATATACACGACATGTTAAGGAAAATAGAACTTGAAGAGTGGAGCTTCATGTTGTTAGAAAGAAAAGACAAAGAAGTCTAAAGAGAATAAATGTACATATAATTTTTATAGTATGCAAGATGTTAGATTTGAATTATATGTTAGATTTGAATGATTTTCTAAGGAGGTGTTTTTCAAATGGGCTAATTTCAATAACTGCTCGGTTGCTCAACTTGATTTTCTTTTCTAAACAAAAAATAAAGCTTTTCTTTTTCTAGATCAAGCGACCTGCGACCTTTTAGTTTTTGTTAATAAGGTGACAAGTGTCACCAAAAAGGTATGTGCCCCATCATTTGTTTCAGCCGTGTGTAAGGTACTATGTACCGTAATTATTCTTTTTACTTTGAGCGATCAAATCAGGTGACTTTTTTTTTTACCTTAAGCAACTTTCTATTTTGTCTTTTTTAAAAAAAAAAATAGAAACTTCAAAAATATTATTTTATTCTTTAGAAAATCATTCAAATCTAACGTATCATTCAAATCTAATATCTTACGCTGCATGTTATAAAAATTATATGTACATTTATTCTTTTATAGACTTCTTTGTCTTTTCTTTCTAACAACATGAAGTTCCACTCTCCAAGTTCTATTTTCCTTAACATGTCTTGTATATAGGGTTAAAAGTTACCTGACATTAGCTAGTGCTCCATTCAAATGAATAAATAATTCATGTCGCGTACCACGGGTATTTCTTTACCCGACATTAGTTTTATAACTCAATCCTACACGTACACGTGTGTGTCGCGTATGTCTAGTATATATTTACCCGACATTGATGGGTAGAATTGATAAGGTAAGAAAAGTGAGGGTGTGTGAAGACACACCCTCTCAAAATAGGGTACTCACGTAATTTTCATTTTTGAATATACAAGGATAAAAATAGTATAAACAGTAATGGCTGTTTTGTAGTTGCAATAGTGGTAAAAGGCTTTCACTCACTCAAAGAATCTTAACCCCACCTTTAGATTATCGCTAATTGTCCGAAAAGGCATCAAGTTGCCACATTTTCCTTTGTGGGCATCGAATTTTTTTCTAAAGTAGTCCTAAACTTCCCGATTTTCCTATTGTAACACAAAATCACACTTAGAGGGTAATTAGCATTCTTAATCATGGTTTTCTGCTTTTTGTTGATTTAGTGAATGTTGGCGCTTTTGACAAAAAGTGTTACCTTAGGGATGCCTTCTACAATTTTACTAACTCTTAATAACTTCCCCAAATTCCAATCCCTCATAACCCGTAAATATCCCAAGCCCTAATTTCACCTAGCAAAAAATTGATTGTTCTGCATAGCCATATTTGATGCTTTTTCGTTATTTCGTATCTTGTTAGGAATTGGAAATTCAATAGTGAAGCATCGGTCACCCCAAATATAATCTAGCTTAAGTTAGCTCATAGACATATCGTTTATTACGTTATTTGTTAGTTAGTTATTAGCGTAGTTTAGTCTAGTGCAACACCGTGGAGGAAGGACGGGTCTTTACCCATTGTATGCCTGATCCACAGCCTGAAGGAGGGCGTAATACTATGTATAAATATTCCTCTCCCCACAAGGGAGAGGGTTGGATGTTCATTGAGTAATCTAACCTTTCACTTGTTTTATCTCTCTAGAACACTCCACTTTCTCTCTCTAAAACCATATAATCATACGCCCCATATTTGTCATGGTTTGATGTGTTTATGAAATCCAATATGTTACAAATGGTATCAGAGCCATGGTTTGATCATCTCTCTTTACATGTTCTTGGATTTCTAGAGGTTTTATATAGTTTTTGGGGTTGAAAAAGTTTAGTGGTATTTGCATCATTTGGACCATTTCTAGTGTTAAAGTTTGAATTTTGATTGTACTTTTGCATTTAGAATCATCATACGTGCTTAGGTTTTGATTTGGAAGGCTTGAATTAGTGTGGTTGGGTTGATTTTTGATTGAAAAGTTGTGTTTTTTGGACATTTCTACCTAGCGACTTGTGTCACATACTAGTTTTCTTCTTAGCGACTTGTCACTACATTTTCAAATGACTTGCCTTTGTTGTGGAAGCGACTTGAGCACTAGCGATTTGTCTTTTGAGACAAAGCGACAAATAGTACAAAATAGTGGACGATCTTGCTTTGTCTAGCGATTTGTCATCTTAGCGACTTGTCCACCTAGCGAGTTGTTACTCTAGAGACTTGTGCCTCTAGCGATTTGTCTCAGCGATTTGGACTTATAGCGATTTGTGTCTCACAGTTGTTTCTCTAGCGACTTGTCTCTCTAGCGATTTGTGTGAGAAGCGATTTGTCTTCAAGGTCTTTAGCGACTTGGTGAATTAATGCAAGCGACTTGTGCCTAATATCCATCAACACAATGTCTTACACCACTGACCCTTTAATCTCCAAAGTGCTCAAACTCTATGATACCTCACAGAACAAAGAAAGTGTTTGCTATTCAGAAAGTTTAACCATGATTGATTCAGTATTATGATCAAAACACTTCACATTCTGAGTCAAATAACAAAGAACCACACTTAATGATACATGGTGCAAAGCAAATGGAATGCAGCATTGAGCCCTATTAACTACTTCATCTGCACCTCATACAGCTGTTATCCACAACTGGAGATCGAACATGTAGTGCTCTCTTCCGCCATGACTTACCTACATTGACAAGAACCTTGCTGCTGAACTTAGAACAGCTGAAGCTTCAAATTACCAAAAGGAAGGTATTAAAGGATGATTCCAATGCTGCACTTCAGGTAATCCACAACCAATTTCAGCCATTCATCAATGGGGAATATTCCGCAGACTTCGATCAACATGTGACTGGAATTTCTTTCAAGAAACATACTGGAATGGAAATTCATGAGTTCATCAATGCATTTATCCAACTTATGGATAATGTGGAAAAGTACATTAAAGAAGCTGCTCAAAAGGATGATAATATGAATGAGTGTCAGGTGTAATTAAGTGAAAGTTGTGATAAGTCAGGTAATGTTTCAGTTGAAAGGTCGGGTGATGCTGAATGCAGAATATCAAATACAACAAAGGATGATGAAACCGACTACACTGAATACAGAGGCTCAGATACAGATAAGCTTGAAACAGCCAGTAGTTCAGTGACTCTTGTTATGCATGATGTGAATGCAGATATCAGACCGACAAATGAACAAGTGTCATGTGATGAGGTACCCTTAACTAATCAATATAATGCATCTGCTAAGATACCTAAACAAAATGATCCTAATTCTGAACATTATGTTGATCAATGTTTCTTGGTTGAGACTGAGTCTAGAATTTTTAAAACAAATGAAATGGTTGAAAAAAGGGTTTTTGATGAACTTTCAAACAAATACTCAATCCTTGAAAAACATTGTATTTCCTTAGAGATTGAAATACAACAAAGAGAAGAAATTTTTCTTGCTACAAAACCTTGCATAAAACCGAAATTCCTAGAATTTTGAGAATTTTTTGAAATTAACCAGTTAAAAACCCAGATTCGGACAAAGACTCAACCATATGTAATATGAAAATACAACTCTCAGATCTGCATAAGAAATGTAATATAGGGATGAACAATCTTAACTATGAGGTGAGTGATCCGATTAAATCTAGGAATGATGAATTGGCTTTATGTGTGACCAAGCTATTCAGGGAAAACGAGTCCTTGAGGAAGAACTTATTAGAGAACAATTCCAAGCTGTTAGATCAAACTAACTCCTTGTTGGCGCACATTGATGCCCTCAAAGCCCAAATTCGGGATAAGAGCTTCACCATTGTTGCCTTAAAAAATGAGCTTAGGAAAACTATTGGAAATAGGGTGAACACTAAGTTTGCAAAACCATCGACCTTGGGTAAGCCATTTGTACTTAATAATACAGAACGAGCTGTAGTTAGGCAGCCTAATGCATTTAAAACAGAAAGATTTAAACCATCGAAATCTAAGCTTGCCTCCCAAGTTGATGAGAATATAGTTTTGTCAAAACCAGTCACTTCACTAATTCATTCTGATATGATGAATAACAATCCCCAGCTTAATGTTCGAAGCTCTAAGATCAGGAATATAATGAGATCATCTAGTCCATATAAAAAGCATCAAATGGCTAACCAATCCTCTAAGAAACAAACTAATTGCAAAAGGACCAATGTTCAGAACAGGGAAATGGCTACATCTTCTTCTGAAACTAAAGGATCTAACTCTGCTAGTAGTTGTTTTAAGTGGATTCCTACTGGTAGATTATCTAAGTTCACAGGATCCAAACGGACTTACTCACCTAGATCTTGTCTTAAGTGGATGCCCACAGGGAAAATCTTCAAGAATGTTGGACTTAAAGGGATTCCCATCAATGATACCCCCAGGCCTGAATGTTTAATATCCAAAGATGAAGATACAACTGTCACTAACAATACTACATGTGCTACTAGTGCAAATTTTCCTCAGTCTTTTTCAGGTACAATGCTCAACTCTATAATGAACATCATGACCTGGTTTCCAACTGATCTCAAGGAAAAATATCAAGGAAGTGCTGCTTGTCAATGTTAATCTGCCTGTACTATGACTTCTGATCGTTTTCGCCGTAACTCGTAACTCATCGACTATTTAGATAAAAAATTAAAAATTAAAATTATATTTTTTATATACAATCAAATAAAAGATGTATCTCTTGGTATCGATAACATCTACGATCCTATAAATGTCATTCAATAATGACACGGGTCCTTAGATGAAGTTCGAACATAAGCTACACTCTACTTTAATGGGGGGTTGCATTTCAATCAATGTTCACTCACTCTTAATTTGTGACATTGATTGAGGGGGAGAATCTTTCAACTTGTCTCTGTATGATTGTTATAAGAATGTCATGTGCTATCTGGATTGCTGCTGCATGATTACTTTACTTGGAATGACTAATTCTTTGTTAAATCATGCTTCGTTATGTGCTTTGTGCTAGATGATTTATCCATGTTACGTCTTGTATGATACTTGTCATATTCTCTATATGAATTCCATTTATCCACTGTATCTACATGCATCTTGTTGAGTACAAGGGTTGAAAGTGTCAAGAGTACAAACTTTTGTGTGGTACTAAGATAGTTAGCGATTTGTCTCAATTAGGACTAATATAGGTAGCGACTTGTCTCACTGGTAGCTAGCGATTTGTCCTAATTTGGTCTAATATAGGTAGCAACTTGTCTGAATTTGCCTTAATTCAAGGACCAAATGTGTCATTTAGTGATACTTGAAAATGGTACTTAAGCCCAAGCAACTTGTCACACTTGAAACAATTTCAAAATTTAAAACATCTATCTCCCTCTCTAACCTGGTCTGATTCATAGCGATTTAAGTTTGGTAGGTTTCCGGTTAAGTTTTTGTTTCAAATTTCTCATGTTTTATACCTTCCCTAACTCCCCTTTATCTACAGATTCCACCGAGCGATTTACCTTCGACAATTAATCCCGTATCTAGGTTAGTTTATGGTTTTGTTTAATGGGAGTACTTGATATTGAATTGGTTGTACTTAGGGTATCTTGAGTTGGAATTGATGGTGCATATGTGTGTTTTCTTGGTCTCCCTTGTGCGCACTTTTGTAAAATTTTATGTGATTGTTGGGATGATGTTATGCGTTTATGTATATGCTTGTGTCGTGGTTATATTCAATCGTTGTAGTGCTTTTGGTCATGCTTGATGTTTCATTTGCTTGTGTGATAAGTGTTACTTGGATATGTCAGTACATGTTCTTGTTGGCGACTTGTCATATAGCAGGTTGCTCTTGGTGGTGATTTGTCTTATATAATCTTGATGGCGAGTTGTCAATATTTTAGACATTCTTGATAGTGACTTCCCATAAAATAGGGTATTCATTGTAGCGACTTGTTATCAATTGCTTGTAGGCGACTTGTCATTGGTTTTTCTTTTAGCAACTTGCCCTTGGTTTTAAATTGAAGCGATTTGTTTTGACATTGACTAAAGCGATTAGCTACAACAATTTTATAAAAGCGAGTTGTCTCTGGTTTTACTTGAAGCGATTTGTTTTGAAAATTGTTTAAAGCGACTTGCTATAACAATTCTATAAAAGCGACTTGTCTCTGGTTTTTTCTTGAAGCGATTTGTTTTGACAAATTAATTAAAGCGACTTGTTGCAACACTATCATAAAAGCGACTTGTCTCTGGTTTTTTCCTGAAGCGATTTGTCTTGACAAATTGTTTAAAGCGACTTGCTGTCACACATTCATCAAAGCGACTTGTCTCATGAAATCTTGATTGAAGCGATATGTCACTTTTGAACTATTAAAGCAATTTGTCTTTAACAAATTAAGTATAAGCAACTTGTCTCTAGAAAAAACTTGTCATAGTGATTTGTTTCTTTAAGAATTATTGTAGCAACTTGGCTTATCATCTGAGTAATTCTATCTGCTTTTGTTAATCTGACATGTATGCTACTTATTGTGCTAAAGTCGTAAGGTTACATTAAGGTTGATCTGCTAACCATGTTTAACCTAACATGCTCGTGAATACTGTTGTTGTATGTGTGATTCTCCAGAATTTCAATGGCGACTCAACCTCTACCGAGAACATTGCTACCACTACTCCACCCACCCACAGAAAAGGAAATTATTCCAGATGATAAATGGGTTGAGATAGGAAAAAGCAACTACTATATGGACATGGATAGAACACAACCAAATCCAATCTTCAAAATTGCCATTGATATTCTGAAAAACACTAACTTTTTTAGTGCCTTGATCAAGCAATGCACGATCCCTTCCATCTACCTACAATAATTTTGGAACACCATCACATGGGACAAGATCACAGCCACTTACTCTTGTAAGCTTGATGATAAAGAGTATGAAATCACCTTTGATATTCTCAGTAAGGCCCTAGGAATAACACCATGTGACCCTGCAAAATAATCTGTCCCTCCACCTACTGCTGAAGAACTAATAGACTTTCTCAATGAGTTGGGTTATCAAGTTAACGTAACAAGGGTTTCAGATATCATCACTGGCAACATGTATCAACCTTGGAGAGCCATTGCTACTATTCTCAACCTATGCTTATATGGCAAAACCTCAGGGTTCGATAAAGTGAGGGCACCTATTCTGCAAATCTTGTGGGGAGTCATCAAAGGGGTGAATATTGATGTCACGGAACGCATTTGGGAAGAATTCTCGTTGTCTATGCACACTTTCATCGCCAACAGAACAAATGTTCAGAATCAAGCCAAAGGAAGAAAGAAAGAGAACAAACTTGTAATTCCTAGCATAAGATTCTCGAAGCTTATCATTCAGTTCTTGCAATAGACACATCAGTTTAATCCAAGGAGTGAGTCAGTCCTCCATGAAGCTAGTGATGAATTTGTACTTGGTAACCTCAAATATGTTGCCAAAGGTGTTAATAAAGAGATCTTTGGAATGAAAATTCCTGATGCTCTTCTCACAGATGATATTAAGAAGGCTGATTACTTCAGACTATACAAGAAAAGGGCATCCAGATCCAATGTTGATGACGCTTCCGATCCCTCACAACCCAAGTCTACAATGTCCACTTCTAGCACTAAATCATCCTCGAAAACCTCATACGCCGCTCTTCCCAAGAAGAGACTTGATAGAACTCAATCTATCGACACTTCATCACAAAAACAGAAAAGAGAAAGAGAAGCCGAAGAGGAAAAGATGAAGGATCCAATGTTCCCGATAGACACATGAGTTTAATGGATGAAGATGAGGTCGCACTACAACAAGGGATTCAACAAAGCCTAGATTCCTAAACGTGTCTCGAGACCTCTAGTGGGAGGAGTTGTGTTACGAGAACTAGTGTCACCACCTCGACAAACCGCACCGCCACACAAGACAAAGGTAAAGGGATTGCCGGAGTAGAAGTTTGAACAAGTCGCTTAAATGCTACCGACCATCTCCTCTCCACCTCCAATAACAACTACCCAATTTGTTCTCAAGAAAAGAGATGTTGAATCATCCTCAAGACAAGTACAATATGGAGTGGAAAAGATGTGCTAGATACACTGTTGAAACCCCGCTTCCAGTTATACTCGATCGGAAAGTCGAGACAACACCTTTATCGAGAAGGTTCCGGCTTGAAACAGAGAATGAAAAAATGATCATTGAAAGACCCACAGAGATCCTTGAGCCAAGATCCAAGAACACAGCGCCTAGAAGAAACAAACATGTCTACAGGATCTCTATCCTCACTTAAGAATCTAGATGCTGACTTCTCATTTGGTGATCAGTTTTTGAATGACAAACCCTCAGACATCGAGACTTATAAGCAAAATGATGAGAAATAGGAAGCTGAGTCTATGTACACAGTCACCATCCAGCAAGACACATCAACCATCCCTCCAATGTCAGCACCTGCTCAAACAACCACACTTACACCACGCGAACCTGCTCTAACAACCGCACTTCCACCACCCCAAACCAGCTAAAGATCCATCACCAGTTGTCACAATTAATGACACGGACACTCCACCGGCGTCACCACCTCTGATCTTAACATCTAAGCAATTGCTCGACAAGGCCGTGAAACGTATTGATGCTCTTGACAGGCACCTGCCTAAATCTATCAACGTCCTCGAGCGTCGTGTCTCCAAGCTGGAGAACCTTAACTTTGATGAAGGTGTAGCAAACGCCATTGAAGCCGAAGTTAAAAATGTTGTAGAATGGGCAATGCAAGCTCCACCGCTTCAACGGTTTAAAGACTTACCCATTTCGAGATATGAGAGTTGTCCTTCGGATAAAATGTATGACGCTAACGAGCATCCGGATGAGGTCCATAAGTTATTCGTGGCTCTCAAGAATCGATAAAGCACGATAATCATTTACGCTTCGGGGACATTCGAGAAAGAGAGGCAAAGAAGAAAAGGAGGACTTCGTGTTGGAGTCGTTGCATAAAGGTCCTAAATCTCCACATCCTCCTCCTCCTCCTCCTGGTGGAGCTTGAACTTCAGGTACTGGTGGATCTTCTCGCACAACCACAACTACTATGACAAATCCACCAACATCTCCACCAAAAGCCTCTAATCAAACTAGTTCATCCGGTGGTCAAGGTACTCAGAAGATGTCTACGGCATGGACCACGGTTGATTCCAGGTTTACACCCACCTTCTCCACTATCCCGTAAGACCAAGTACTAAATGAAGAGTCTTATGTCATGCCAGAGTCAGAATCCGATGACGATGATGCATCCACCAAACATATCCCTAAGCCGTCTGAAGATGACGATTGGTTTGATGCATACATTTTGGGTGAACGCGTTAAAACCTCTAGAGTTGCACCATCAAAGGATATGACTCAAAGCTGGCTCACCAAAGATAAACCACAAACTCCTGAACCTTCATGGTCCATTCCCGAGTCTGATTCGATAATCCCTGACAACAATTGGGCAACAACCATCACGACCAACTATGAAGCCCCAGCAGAAGACTCTCTTCTTCACATCACAGGGGATATGGGAAGCTTTATGAAGTGGTTTTGTGAAAAGAAGGAATTTCATCAATCACTCCGAAAGATCTTGAAGGACCAGCATTTGAAATCATCAAAGTCTTCCACTCTGATGCCAGTCAGCTTCAATACCAGATGGAAGAATGCCATAAAATGTTGAGTGATCAAGTCAGTCAGCATATCAGTCGTTTCGATGTGAACAACCCTCTTCCTCTAGGTGGTGAACCTGGACAAGTGACTATTCAATCAGAGTTCTTCTTCAACCATGACCTGGATTATCTATGTACTTGAACTACAGAAAGAAGACCAGCTTTATCGATTTCTAAGATGAAAGCTACAACCTACATAGATTAGGGTCTTGAACAGATGGTACCGGATCAATTCTGGACAGACAAAGAACAAGTGTATGACATTGCTGCCTCATATGTCATTTCTCATTGGTGGTTCAAGAAGAAGAAATTCTACATTGATAGACATGGTGCTGAAAAGAGACGCAAATTTGTTCGATCCAAGCTGCGTATTCTAAGTGTGGTCAGTGTGGAGATCTTCTCAATCTACGGCTATGATTATTTGAAGAATATTGTTCTTAGAAGAGCTGACTTGAAAGATCATGTTATTGAAGAAAATGACTTGAAACATTTTCTTCCAAATGACTTTGAAGATCTTTATCTTCTAAACCTACAAGTAAATCTAGAATATCTACCTATTCGTGAGAAGAAGGCTCTCTCTGCTGCATTCAATCTCTGGATCAGAGGCTTAGTCATTCGACAAAGAGTTGGTGATTTTCAACTTGGTGTGAAAGCTACCGACTCTCAGTCAATCTAACAAGACCTCAATGGAAGCGACGGGCATGAATTTCGTCACGACTACGATGATTGACTCCCTAGAGCGATCCTCTTTCTTGTGACACGGGTCAAGAATGCTAATGAGGTTTTGCGAGCTATACAAGTTCAGCGATGGTACGCTCAAAATGGTTGAAGAAGAATTGAACTCAAGGGTGAAGGAAATCAAACTTGACTTGAAGCCGTGGAACAAAATGAGATTATGGTTTGAACAGGATTTGAAGAAGTGTGAAGAGTTCATTGTTGCGATCGGACGAAGACTTAAGACGAGAAAGATCTTCCGCAGCCTTGAAAGTTTTGTGGGTGGTAGACTTCGTGAAGGTCATTACAAGCTACTTCAAAGAACTGAATGAAGACATCTTCCTGTAGTAGTTTTGTTATATATTAAATGATTTGTGTAATGTGGTGATTGTACTATAAACAACTATAACTATAATGTATATAGTAGTGATAGGTTATGGATTGTTGTTCCTTTTAGTCTAAAAGGGAACTTAGAGTAGTCCTCTTCGATCAAATAAAACCGGACACATTTTTCTCCAACAAGTTTTGTTTCTTACATATTTAATCACTTGAGATCCAAAATCTCAAAGGATTTGAAATTTTGATCGGGAGAAAATGTGATATAAATATGCAATCGGATAAAAGGTGACCAATTTGTCTCAAAGTGCATATCGCTCTAATATGTGCTAAACTCTTTTCGAATCTCGAAGCACATATTGAGGGGGAGCATCTTAAAAGGAAAATAAACCTTCAAGGTACAAATACTCATATTTTTCAACATAAAGTACCTTGATTGACTTTCTAACGGTTTTCGTGTGGCAATATAATCGTGAATGTACCTCTAAGAACTGCTCTCTAATATGTGCTAAACTCCTTTCGAATCTCCATGTACATTTTGAGGGGGGGGGCAACATTTTGAAAACCACATCCTTTCCCAAAATTACCTTTAACAAAGTATTTAAAAATACTAATCTTGATCGGGAAGGTGATGTCGATATTTTTAGAAAATGTTAATCAATGAATTGAATTCTTCCTCTTGCCTCCATGCGCCAAAACGATTTCAAATATACGATGCACATGTTGAGGAGGAGCTCTTTTTCTGAAATATCAAAAACAATTCAGGTACAAAATGCTTTGATAATGTATCACAAGTACCTGGATTAATTTTCAAATGGTTTTTAATTGGTTCCAATGGCAGAAGAACAATACTAAAAAGACCGACCAAATTTACTTTATGTATGGAGATATAAGGATGGTTAGGGTAGGTATTCATTTCCACGATCCCGCCAGAGCCGGAGGGATCTACCCAGGGACAATCCACTAGATAGTGTAGAGTCCTTAGGTATGATGAAAAAAGGAGAAAAGTGAGAAATGGGAAGAGTGCGGACTGAGATAGAGCTAGAACTGGAATAAACCCAACAAGGTTCTAGTAATGAAGTCTTGGTAAGCAATGAAGGGGTTGAAGAATGCAAAAGAATTGAATGTGAAAAGGGTAAAAATAAATAGCCCTCCATTAATTCAACCTTAGGGCGAAACCGGGTTCAATACATATGCTCTCGGTGTCTACTAAGGTAACATCGGTATTGAAGACAAGACATCATGGACCCAGTGACGCACTGCACTAAACTTCCCAAGCTACTCAAGTTTCTCTTAAAAGGGCTTGTTTAATTCTCACGGGGAACCTACATAATCTATCGACTTTCTTTTAGATATTGTTGATATTGAAGAAGGAGACCCTCTCCCTAGTCTCCGGCATAGGAACCAAAGTGCACAATTGAGTCTAGAGCCACGAGATCATCTAATAAATCTCATTAGGACACAATCAATGAAGACTCACTGCTTCACACTATATGGAAAGTGAGAATATATCTTATGAGTCCCACGCATTATCCTTGTGGTATTGCCATAATATCGAGTGATATGCCAACATACTCATAATGAAGATGGAAAGCCTTCTAGAGCTAACATCAAACAAGCTCTTGGTAGGTGGCATGTGAGATCTATCCAATAGATCAACCATGTGACAACCGAAAAGAAACAATGGGGCGATTCAAAACTATGAATCAATCCTGGTTCAGGTAATGAATTGACTGATACCTTTAAAAAACCGGTCGTTGTGCTTAAAATTCTTTGCTCTAGCACATCGACTGTGTACTAATATTTCTAAATAAAAGGTGTTTATGATTGATAACTGATTTTTCTTAAAACTTTCCTTGTATTGCAAAAACACTTTATATTGAGTAGTACACGATTGTTTTTCAAATCTCTTTTCATCAATCGGTGAATCTCAATTATTTGGTTCACTCATTCCGTGTTATCTTCTTTGAGACGTTCGGTTTGAGAACGGCTAGAGCATTGCGAAACCCGTCAAGGAGATTCTTTGGAATCATACCGATCACAGTGATTTATCTCGATCAATGAGGAACCATGGGCCGTGTACCTTAATTCAACGTAAGTGATCAAAGACACTTTCGTGCGCTTTATTGCTAAGCTGTTGTATGCGGTACACCCGACGCTTGCGGTGATCGAATTGAGAGGTCAATCCATAGTCGCATGCTCACACAACACATTCATATCTAAAGAAATCATGATAAGTGCATCAACGACTCGATATTGTCACTCCATGCTTCTGCTACGCTGCTGCAAATATCATGAATCAAACTAAAGCTTCCGCAACTTTGATAAGAAGACATCATGATCCGTAATGTGAGCATGTCGGTCCATTTGTCACAACATCATATGAGGCAACACAACAAAGGGTGATCTTTGAGATCAACTGTGGTGATGATCTCAAATAAAGCTTCAAGGTCATCAAATGTGGATCACTCTATAACCTCCACTTTATGTACAAAGTAGTTGGACTATGAAGAAATCACCACAAAACACAAAGTTTGAATATTTTGATGAATTGAAGTCACGAGCTCAAGACCGAAGATTAAATAGAATGCTAGGATGCAAAATTGTAAATCATGGGTGACCTCCTTAGGGGAGATTGTTAGAATTGGAAATTCAATAGTGAAACATCGGTCACCCCAAATATAATCTAGCTTAAGTTAGCTCATAGACATATCGTTTATTATGTTATTTGTTAGTTAGTTATTAGCATAGTTTAGTCTAGTGCAACACCGTGGAGGAAGGACGGGTCTTTACCCATTGTATGCCTGATCCACAACCCGAAGGAGGGCGTAATACTATGTATAAATAGCCCTCTCCCCACAAGGGAGAGGGTTGGATGTTCATTGAGTAATCTAACCTTTCACTTGTATTATCTCTCTAGAACACTCCACTTTCTCTCTCTAAAACCATATAATCATACGCCCCATATTTGTCATGGTTTGATGTGTTTATGAAATCCAATATGTTACATTTACAATTGTATGATTTCTTTGATTATGATCTGTTTTGATCAAAGTTTTAACCACGTTAAAATCCTAATTTATTATTTTTCTCAATTATGTCACAGAATGATACCAGGTACGAATTTGCACCAATTTGATGTACACAATGACAGATATTTTAAGCATTTGCCTTTAAGGTACGCGGATGGGGTGATTCTTAACATGTGTGCTCCAAGGATGTCCTATCTTACCTTTGCTGAATTATTGGAAGAAAAAGCTGGTAATTACTTTCAAGGTTTGTATTACAAAGTGCCTCATGCTGAATTAGAGAAAGGTTTAGTTAGAGTAACTAATGATAAGGAAATATAACACATGTTTGATATTTCTCAGTTGTTTTGTAGGCTTGAACTATATCTTGATCACATTGATATGAATCTGTCAGAGTATTTAGGCCAAGCAGATACCACTTTTATGGATGAGTCTGTTGCTAAAGCAAAAGGCTCTCCCAAAAAGAGGTATTGCAATGAATTTTCATTAGATGAGATGGTTAATTAGGCTAAGATGGAGGTTGATCATACTAGGAAGGTTAATGAAACAGAGGGTGATAAATCTAGGACTAGTGTAGAGGGTGTTAATACTAGGACTAGTGTAGAGGGTAATGATACTAGGAATAGTATTGTGGGTGATGATTTGCAGACTAGTGTAGAGGGTGTTAACACTAGGACTAGTGTAGAGGGTGATGATACTAGGAATAGTGTTGTGGGTGATGATTTGTAGAATAGTGTAGAGGGTGATGATACAAGGTCTAGTTCAGGTGTTGATAAGGGCAAAGGGAAGGCTAGTGCAGTTGAGAACATGGATGCAGAAGATCCAACTGTTGCACATGAAGTGCAATTACAAGATCCATTAGTACAAGTTAGATTGTGGATGCTTAGTGAAGAGGGTGATGATAGTAGGCCTAGTGTAGAGGTTGAGGATTTGCAGACTAGTGTAGAGGGTGATGATACTAGGTTTAGATCAGGTGTGGATAAGGGCAAAGGAAAGGCTAGAGAGGATGAACCAGATGGTGAGTTTTATAGTGACAATGACAGTGGATATGGTTCAGATAAATCAGTTGACTATCTCAGTCCTGGTGAAGAGGAGGTGATAGAACTTAGAAAAAGGATCAAAGCTAACAAAGGGAAGGAAAGTGAGTCATTGCGAAATGAGTGAACCAAGTCCACAAAACACATGCACTGCTAATAACCATAGAAGTGAGACTATGATGAAACATGATTTGTTCATGAACAATTTGATGAGAAGGATACGACCATCTCAAGACGGTGTACCAAGATCCTTTTATTTGTGGAGAAAAGCTGCTGATGTATCCGTCTTTGATAGGTTTTATTGTGCGCTTTCTTTGGACTAGCGAGAAGGTTGGAAGGCTCGGTGTAGGAGAGTAATTGCCTTAGATGGATGTTTTCGAAAAACCAAACCATGGTGAAATTCTTCGCTATTGGAAGATATGGAAATAACCACATTTACCCGGTTTCTTGGGCAATGGTTCATGTTGAAAACAAGGATAACTGAGCTGGTTTTGGAGTTACCGAAGGAGACTTGGATTGCACAAAAGGACAAGGTCTAACTCTTATGTCTGATCAACATAAGGTATGCTTCTATCCATACTTTGTTGTTAATGAATTAGTCTTACATATATTCTAACTAGGTATGCTTGTATTTAGGGTTTTATTGAAGATGTGAAGAATGTCATGCCATATGCGGAACACAGGCAATGTGCCAGACATATATATGAAGGGTTCATGAAAGTATTCACTGGGTTGGAATTTAGAGAGTTGTTTTGGTCAACATCTAAGGCTTCCTATCCACAGTTGTTCAACAAGATCATGGACAAGATTAAAAGGGCTAACCCAAATGCTCATCAATGGCTTATGGACAAGAACCCAAAAACTTGGTCAAGAGCATTTTTTTGAAGTTAATAGAGAATGTGAAGCAGTGGAGAATGGATTCAGTGAATTCTTTAATAGTGTTATTGTAAGTGTTAGGGACAAGCCATTGCTTACAATGCTACAAGCTATGAGAGTCATAGTTCTTGAGAGGATGCACAAAATGAGGGAAATCAAGAAGAAATGGAACCTCGAGTTTGTCCCAACATTCAAAAGAGGTTGGAATGGCTAAAGAACAACAAAGGTAAGTTTCATTTACAAATTAAAGTGACCCACCAGTTATAAAATTGTTTGAATTGACAATAATAAGTATGTTATATTGTAGGTTTTGGCTTATTATCCCTGCTGGTGGGAATGTGTTTGAGGTCAGATCAGGGAGTGAGACATTCACTGTTAATGAACCAAGGAGGTCTTGCACATGTAGAATGTGGAAGTTATCAGGTATACCTTGTGTACATGCAACAAAGGTAATTCTCTATATAAACAAGGTACCTAAGAGCTATGTGCCAGAGTGGTTTAAAACAGACAAGTACTATGAGACATATAACCATTTTTTGAAACCAGGTGATGGTATTGATTTATGGTCTGATCAGAGTATGTATTCTATTGTATTGCCTCCCAAACCCAAAAAAATTCCTGGTAGGCCAAGAAAGAAAAGGATCAGAGCAAAGGGTGAAGGTGGTAGCTCAACCAGAGTATCAAAGGTAGGTGCTGAGATGACATGTTCTATATGCCACAAACCTGGGCACAACAAAAAAGGTTGCAAAGAAATAATTGTAGATGAGGATGTGTCTGTGTCAAAAAAGAGTGGGAGTGTGTCTGGGTCAAAGAAGAAGACTTGTGGGTCATAGAGGAAAAATGATGGGTCAAAGGAAACTGGTGGGTCAAATAAGAAGGCTTGTGGGATGGAAGCAACTGGTGGGTCAAAGGAAGCTGGTGGGTCTAGTGGGCTTGGTGAGTCAAGGGGAACTGGTGGGTCAAGGGGAACTGGTGGGTCAAAGAAAAATACTAGTGGGTCAAGTGGGTCAAAGGTATTCTCCTACTTTTTTTCAACTGCTGATATTGTTTCAAACTTTTGGTTATAAACATTTGTTCTATTTGTAATGCAGGTTGGTGGGTCAAGTGGGTCAAATAGGAAGAGCTTGAAAAGAGGTTGCACATCAGCTTATGCAAGATGGTTTGGTGACCAAGATGCAACTGAAGAACACCCTCAAGCACACCCTGAAGAACACCCTCAAGTTGACCCTGAAGAACACCCTCAAGTTGATCATGAAGAACACCCTCAAGTTGACCTTGAAGAACACCCTCAAGATGACCCTGAAGAACACCCTCAAGTTCAAACAGAGATTGACATGACAGCTACTCAAGTTGAACACATGCAGGCTGAAGAAGATCAAAGTCAAGAACAACTTCAAGAACAACCTCAGCAGCAACAGTTGCAAAAGAAGTTGACTAAACTGAAATTAAGGAGGCCTAGTGAAAGGATCATCAAAATGAAGTTGGCTAAGCAGTTGGATGGCCAGGGCAGCACTACAGAGTCTGCACTGGAAATAGATGATGCTTGAACAACAAAAAATTCCATGTGCCTTTTTTGTATATCTTTTGTGGGCAACTAATGTAAACTATGATAACTTAAATTGGGTCTGTAATATGTCTAGATAACTAATGTTAATAGGTAATGTAATGACCATCAAACAATAGCCCATTTTGTACACCCTTTGAGGGCACTAACTGATGGTCATTTTGGTATGTAATATGGCTAGAACAGATACACTCATGATAGCAGCTACTTATGTTATTAGTTTATGTAATGACCATCTTACAATAGCCCATTTTGTACATCCTTTGAGGGCAGTGAAAGATGGTCATTGTTAAACTACCATGATTAATGAAATATGCAGTTTGTAAATATGTTTTGTTATTATTTTCCAATATTGTACATCTTTGGAGTAAATGCAGTTGTCATTGTTTACAGTCATCACTATTTGCAGATTTCCTTTATGCCGATTTCCTTTATGCAGTCATTGTTTACAGATTTCCTTTATGCAGATTTCCTTTAAGCAGTTTACACTATTTGAGAATCTATACTATTTGCAGATTTCCTTTATGCAGTCATTGTTTACATTGATTAGGCAATCATTGCCTTTATGCAGTCAATGTTAACATTGCCATGACATATCTAGTTGGGAATCTAGGCAGTAACATAGGTGAGCATCTAAACTATTTGAGAATCTGAACTGTTTTTGAGACTTGTTATAAAACCAAATGAACCATGACCATATCCCACATCTTCTTCTCATATCTATTTATCTAAACATACTTTTCAAAAGATGAGTTCAAGCAAGAACATTGTTTCCACCATACACGGTATCCAACAACTTAATAAGTCATACCTTTTATGCCGATTACTCATATCTGCTTTTTGTTTTCGAAATAATAACCATTTCCAAAGACTACGTAAGAGACTACTAAACAAGATTCGATCAAGAACTATCATGGGAACTTATTTTCCACCATTGCGCACCATTGAGGAGCCACTACCTATTGATTGGAAAGTTCGTTCCAGCTCAAGGCAAGTTGAAACCGATGATGAGAAGGTGCCACTAACCTCAAAGCATCTTGCCAAGCTAGCTTTTGATTCTAGGCCCAAAGTTACGGGATTACATAACAAGGAAACTTGTGCCAAACTAGGCATCAAAGACTTTGTTGTGAAACATATCAACGATGAAGTCGAGACAACTAAGGGAAGGGAAGGGGAAGAGGAAAGGGGAGGAAATGAGTGGTTTGGAACCACTACAAGTTAGTAATGGTAGTGGTAGCAGTTTAACTGGTTTTATGGCTTTAGTAATGTTAGTAGTTGCAGTCCCCTAGAATAATCTTATGTAATCCTATGGCTTTAGTAAGCCCTTTTATGTAATCCTATAGTTGCAGTCCCCTAGAATAATCCTATTTAATCCTATGACTATCATATCTGTGTGCATACCATACTAAACCAATTCAAATGTGCAATTACTAATCCTATGGCTTTAGTAAGCCCTTTTATGTAATCCTATGGTTGCAGTCCCCTATAATAATCCTATATAATCCTATGACTATCATATCTGTGTGCATACCATACTAAACCAATTCAAATGTGCAATGACTATCAATTATCCAAACTAACACTTAACAATTCAAAACATTTACCAAACTAAAACATTGACATTCATTTTCCAAAGTTAACAGTTAACAATTCAAAAGACTACATTAACAATTCAAAAGACTACATCAGTTGGATAGTTTCATACCAAACCAAACACAAATGAAACATAACAATCCTAACATCATAATAAACAACCTATCATAAAATTCTAGCTTAGACTTTCCAACCTTCACCTCATCCTCCAATCTTGTCTGTGTAGCCTTCAACTCATCTTCCAACCTTGACTTCTCCAAAGCTAGAGCTTCAATCATGGGTGCAGTTTCAACAACTCTCTGCCTTTGAAAGAACCCATATACTAAGTCCTTGTAGTACTGACTAGGAAGGTCTTCATCCAGAAACTCATAGACGCGACAATCACCACATTTTACAAATCTCTTTCCTATATTCGTCCTTGTGGTTGATGTTTGGACTCTCAATTGTCGATTACACTTACAGAAACGTTCAAGTTTACCTCCAACTAAACGTGATTGTGCTTAAGAAGAACTACTCATAATTTGGGTTCTTGATTTTGAAACAATTGGGGAAACAATTCATGAAGTGGTTTAGGGTTAATTTGGGGGGGGGGGGGGGAAGTTATTAAGTGTTAGTAAAAGTTTTAGGTCTACTCCCTAAAGTTACAATCTTTGTCAAAAAACGGCCCAAAATTAAGTAAATCCACCCAAACCAATGAAACCGTGCTCAACATTGTTAATTACCCACCAAGTATGATTTAGTGTTACAATAGGAAATTAAGGAAACTGAGGACTACTTTAGGAAAAAAAGTTCGATGCCCACAAAAGAAAAGGTGGCAAGTTCGATGCCTTTTAGACATTTTTCCTTCTTTTATTCAAATTTGAGTTTTGTAATTCGACCAAAGGGTATATGAATCAACAAAAAAAAGATTTGGTTGACCATTAAATAGCACTTAATGTTTTAGCAACATTCTTGAATCAAAAACGCTAAAAAGTATCGATAAAACATTTTATTTGTTTGGATCGCATGTAAAGGGTTACATAGCAGCAATGATGAGAATTACAGTGATGATCCTAAGCATCTTTAGCAGTGGTAGGGTTTGCCTTTATTAAGAGCTTTATAAAGCGTCAAGAAGATCCACTCCTTAACAATGAATTCAGCAGTGAGCCATTTAGGTGTCTGTGAAGGAACTAGCGGAGTCTCTTTTGATGTGCATTAGAACACCAAATTTTTCACAACTTGTAATATTATGGACAACATATAGTTTATCCGTGAGTGATAGTGTTAGTGGTGGTGTTGGAAGAGTATTACCATTTGTCATTATTATGGATTGGGGTTTGAAAGAGCAGGACAAAAGGGCAGAGGGTGAGGATGAATTGTGAGTTAGGGTTAGAAAATTTAGGAGTGGATCAGATGGTCTTTTGATAACATGTAAATTGTATTATTGACTTGATTATAATTTATTACAATAATGTTTATATATAAAATAATAACTAGCTATAAAACCCGTGCATGCACGAGATTTTTACATGAATCTTTTTATCTCAATACGTTTGTATTAATGTTAGTAAATTGTGTTGTTAAAGAATAAGTTCATGATGTTACGCCAATGGTCGCTTGTGATAAATAATGTTTGTTTGATTGGGATCGAGTCAAATACAACAATCACAAAATAAATAGACAAAATTTTGAAATTTACTTACAGAAATCAGCTACATTGCCACTCATTACACATCAACAGGAGCTTTAGGTATAGTTACATACTTCACTATCTTTAACCTGAGCTTCACTATTCTGAAAGTATACATTTTGAGGCAATGCAATCCTTTAACTATACGTCTCATAGCTTTAGCATTCCAAAGCAAATGAATTATTGTAATGTTTAAAGAAATTCTTGTTCCATTTCTCCTATTGTTTTCTTCTCTTGTTTATCTAAGCTGCAAAAAGGCATTATATTGTTGTCAGCAACCTCACTGACACTTAGTTATCGATCTATAACTACTGTCCAGAACATATATACACATTCAAAATGATCCATTTAGACTTTTATTATCATAAGAAACTCAAAATTAATGACTTTGTATCAAACTCATGTTGTTCTAATAATTGTCACTTTTGACCCATTCTGATCCGCAAGTCGATAAGCTTATGTCTCTATCATATTGGAATTAAAACTATTTTTAACAGGTTTCCACCTTTAATTTTAACAATCTTCATCCAATTTTCTGCTTGTGTTTTACCTATTAGAGATTTTAACCGGTATTTTCATTCACCTTGTTATTTTCTTAGCATGTATTACCCCATTGACACAGTAAACATTAATTATGCATAGTAGCCTTCTTCTATATATTACCTTAATCTAAATAGAACTCCATCCTATGAATCATGACTCTTAACACCATCTAAATTGTTATGCTTTTGTAAGATTGAGATAGAAGTGAATAGAAAAAGTAACAAATAAGTAAATAGTAAGAACAACAGACTTCAATGACTAAAAGGCGAGTATTTCTGTAAAAAGAAAACCATGTAAAATTGCCTTATGCCGTCCGAGTGGTAATTTCATATAAACACTTTGTGACGAGTTAGATGTTTGTTTTCCCAGTTCTTAAATGCAGAAAAATAAACCACAATTCTATTGCAGAGCGAATAGGATCAATATACAACACACTAATACCTAAAACTAAAACTTTTCGCTTATCATTGAGGATTTGATAACTGGTAAAGTACCTCAAACTGCACCCTAACTAATTAAAAAACAAACCACTAACCTAAAAGGTATATGCGTTATGTTGGAATCAAAAGATGTTCAAAATGTAGCTGCATTATAAATTGGCTCATTGTCTACATATCTACATAACTAAATATCAACAAAATTCAGTTATAAATCACTTATGAACGTACTACATAATATATCTTTACGCTTATGGTTTTTGTTATAAATATAAATTGAAGTTAAATAAAATGAAACTGCTTATTAAAGCTAAACAAAGAATCATGTATGTCTTGCATCAAGAAATTGATGAATACGGAGCAAGAAATCTTGATCTTAGTACATCATGCACTACACGAAAAAGGCCTTTTAGCGACGTATTTCAGCGACATATACATTAATGTCGCAATTTAGTGACACGTTAGCGACACTTTAGCGACGCCAACTTCGTCAATGAGGCGAACTATGTCGCAATGTAAGTCGCAATCTGTTTTCAAATGATGTCGCAAATTATATCACAAATCATGTCGCTATTTCGCGACATTTAAGACCAAATCGCAAGCGAAGTCGCTAATTTGGCGACACCGAAATAGATGTGGTTAAATGAGTCGCTAACTTGCGACTTTATAAAAACAAGTCGTTAGTTATGTCGTAACTAAGCGACTTCACATATGTTCTATAAATAAATATTCAAGTTGGTCATAAGAACATTTATAGCTAGATTATAGTCAACAAGAAAAGAAAGTAGGCATTTTAAGTTATATACAAAAAATGAAGACTCACAATAGTACAGGGGTAAGTTATGTAACTTTTTCATTAATTTGTGATTTATCTAACCCTTCGTTTGGAGACATCACCAACCTCCAATTTAAGTTATAATATAACTTTTATTTTCTCCACGATTTTGAGTTCTAATTAGTTGAATACCTTGGTTGCGAAATCGTTCGGGATGCGTTATGCAAGCGACTTTGTCAAGACTACGTATAAACTTTGCCGATACAAAGATCATTGAGATTTGTTTTATATAAAAATATCAAACTTTCTTTGGTGCTAACATTGCTTAATTGCCTTTATTTGTCCGAGTGGAAATAAAGTTTGCACAAAAATAAAAATGTTTAAGTTCATATAAACACATTGTGGTGAGTTAGATGTTTGTTTTCCCACATCTTAAATGCGAAAAACAAACAAAATTATTTTATCATGGTGAAAATCTCTTTTACTCGAAAAATAAACAAAAATTCTATTGTAGCACTACAACAATGATGGATGATTTGTAGGAACATTTTGAGACTTTCATCCGGGACATGTGGGTTCCATGACCATTTTGAGCGGTCAAACATGTCCGACGTGGCACTACTTTTCGCCGGGACATGTCTTGGGAAAGTGTTTTCAAATAATTAGCTAATTACTTGATTACGTTATTAAAATAATTAATCCCACCTTTTCTTGCCGGGACATGTCCGGCGAAAAGTGTTATACACTGTTGAGAAAGGCTTTTCCTGTGGGACTTTCCCCGGGAAAGTGAGGTAATAAATTTATGGTTTAGACTTTCACGGGACATGTTCCGGAAAGCTTCAGGCAAATGGGTAATTTTCGATTTTTTAGAATTTTTCCAAAAAATCTACAATGTAACAACTTTGCTTTATGCTACAACAACACAAATTCGCTAAAGATAATATCATATATAACCATCAATCGCTAACATAATCATATGTTTCCAAATTCGCCCATGCACACATGATCATCTACAAAACTATACATAAGCTAGCTATCCGCAAACGGTCCAAAACTATACGTATAATCCATTTAGCGGGAATCCTAACACATAATGCACATAAACCACATAATAATCCATGTTATTCTCTACAAACATATTCATAACCCAAAAACAAACATAAACCGACATCCAATACCCCACTACCCCCACTCCCTCTCGGTATCTCGAGACTCGCCTGATGGAGTAGCACCGATCCCGACTCACCCGGTGGAGTAGCACCTGATCTCGACTCACCCTGTGGAGTAGCACCTGATCCCGAGGCGGATGGTAGTCAATCGATCCAACCCGATAATGACCTCAAAAACTCCATCATCTGATCCACCTGAGTCCCTCGTGCAGTAAGCTCCTCGGTTTGTTTCCACACGGTTTCTTGAAGTGAGGACACGGTGGCTTCCTCACGAGCTCGGGAGGCGCTGAAGGTCTTCTTCACTCCACCGCCATGTAACACTTGACCTATACTAGGAACATGACCCTTGCTACCACCGATCACTGGCGCGAGAATCTCGCATCATCATAGTTGTCCCATCCGAGGTGCTCTCTTCCGCATCCTTATCATTTCATTACATTTAGTTACAAAAACAAGAAAAGTAATATATAAGTCGTGATGCATTATATTTCGTTAAAGTGGGTGACTTTGAAAATAAATTATACTTACATATTAGCCTCAAACAGCGGGGACTCAAAGACATCGCCCCTGGTATGGTTCCACCTATATTGCTCGATCAAGTCTTCTGCAACCGCGGCCTCGGTGTCGCTACTCAACTGTTTAGAAATAAAATCAATGACGACACACCCAACACCATGTATATATATAAATAAAATGATTAAATAGTTTCTTACAAAGTTGAGGTAATAAATTTATGGTTTAGACTTTCGCCGGGGACATGTTCCGGGGAAAGCTTCTGTGCAAAATGGGTAATTTTGATTTTTTGAAATTTTAGGGAAAAATCTACAATGTAACAACTTGTTTTATGCTACAACAACACAAATTCGCTAAAGATAATATCATATATAACCATCAATCGCTAACATAATCATATGTTTCCAAATTCGCCCGTGCACATGATCATCTACAAAACTATACATAAGCTAGCTATCCATAAACGGTCCAAAACTATACGTATAATCCATTTAGCGGAATCCTAACACATAATGCACATAAACCACATAATAATCCATGTTATTCTCTACAAACATATTCATAACCCAAAACAAACATAAACCGACATCCAATACCCCACTACCCCACTCCCTCCCAAGATCTCGAGACTCGCTCGATGGAGTAGCACCGATCCCGACTCACCCGGTGGAGTAGCACCGATCTCGACTCACCCCGTGGAGTAGCACCGATCCCGAGGCGGATGGTAGTCAATCGATCCAACCCGGTAATGACCTCAAAAACTCCATCATCCGATCCACCAGGTCCCTCGCAAAGAAGCTCCTCGGTTTGTTTCCACACGGTTTCTTGAAGTGAGGACACGGTGGCTTCCTCACGAGCTCGGGAGGCGCTGAAGGTCTTCTTCACTCCACCGCCATGTAACACTTGACCTACACTAGGAACATGACCGCGCTGCTTACCACCGATCACCTGGCGCAGAATCTCGCGGTCAGTCATAGTTGTCCCATCTGAGGTGCTCTCTTCCTGCATCCTTATCATTTCATTCTATTTAGTTAAAAAAAAACAAGAAAAGTAATATATAAGTCGTGATGCATTATATTTCGTTAAAGTGGGTGACTTTGAAAATAAATTATACTTACATATTAGCCTCAAACAGCGGGGACTCAAAGACATCGCCCCTGGTATGGTTCCGCCTATATTGCTCGATCAAGTCTTCAGCAACCGCGGCCTCGGTGTCGCTACTCAACTGTTTAGAAATAAAATCAATGACGACACACCCAACACCATGTATATATATAAATAAAATGATTAAATAGTTTCTTACGAAGTTATGGCATATAGCAACTAACGAACAGGATCCATGAAGACTCGAACTCGTGTTCGCCAACCGGTTTTACTGTTGACCTTCGCTATCTTCAACTTTTTCGGTATGTCCATTGCTTCACCCACGTATTATAAATTATAAAAGCGTAATATAAATTAATTATTATTATTATTATTATTATTATTATTATTATTATTATTATTATTATTATTATTAAATAATAATAATAATAATAAAAATAATAATAATGATAATAATAATAATAATAATAATAATAATAATAATAATAATAATATTAATAATAATAATAATAATAATTATAAAGTGTCGATCCGAAATTTACCAACTCATCCCAATTACATTGCGTTTTTTCATTGGACGCCGTATAACAACTTACGTAAAACAAATTTTGAAATAAAACGCGTACCTCTTGTACTCGTTCATGTACGGGTCGATTTCATGACTGTTGTGTAGTACGTACCATACTACTTTCTACATTGTGTCTCCTTGAAACCGAACTAATGATTGTTTACCAATCTTTCTACAGACTGATCGAAACACCTCAAATCGACTTGTTGGGCTTGTACCGTTCTCATTCCGGTCAAGACAATTAAATCTCGTCTCAAAACCCCGAAAATAATGCGAACAGAAAGTTAATGCTTCATCAGCAATATAACCCTCCGCTATTGAACCTTTAGGCTTAGCTTTATTTCTGACATAATTTTTGAGCTTTTTCATGTATCTTTCAAATGGATACATCCACCTCATGTAAACAGGACCGCATTCATTAGCCTCTTCCGGTAGATGGATAACCAAGTGAATCATAATTTCAAAAAAAACAGGAGGAAATATTTGCTCGAAACTGCACAAAATATTGATCAGTTGTTCTTTAGCTTTCAACATGTCATCCACCATCAAAGTTCGAGTGCATATATGTTTGAAGAATGAACAAAGCTCGATTATTGGTGTTGCAGTGGTTTGGTCCTTCAAGTAATTTTGAAGTCCAGCAGGAAGTAACCGTTGCATCATTATATGACAGTCATGAGCCTTCAAGCCTGTTACGTTACTATCGTTGTCGGTCACTTTATGCTTGAAGTTAGATCCAAACCCATCAGGTAGTTTAACACCTTTGATGAATTAACAAAAAAATCATGATATTAGAATAAGTTGTCGAAATGAATACGCGAATTAATTGGAACAAATAAATTTTCAAATAAAACGCGTACCTTTAATGAATTGACCAAAAAGTTTTCTTTCTTCGGTTGTGAAAGAGTACGTAGGATGAGGCTTAGAGCACTTCCCGTTACCTTTGTTGACGAGCCACAAGTCATTACGATTATTTAAATTTTGTAAGTCTTGTCTTGCCTTGTTGGTGTCTTTTGATTTGTCATTCATTAACAAAGTACCGAACACACTCTCACACACATATTTTTCGATATGCATGACATCTAAATTGTGTTTTAGTGTAATAAAAGACCAATACTCTAGCTCGTAGAAAATAGATTCTTTTGTCCAAGTCAATTCGCGATCAGGATCACGTTTTTTCTTCGCATCCCCCATATCTTGGATGTTTCCCGGAGACGTTTAGAAAATCTTCTTAGTTGATCCAAGATGTCATCATCGGTAAATTTTCTAGAGGATCATGACATCTACCTCAGATAGAATGCCCTTCGTTCTTCCGCCATTTATTGGTCGTACTTAAGAATCTTCGTGACCAAAATAAGCGGTTTTGTTTAACACGCGATAGCTCGAGTGTCTACATTACATGTCGACATCCCATAACCTTGCCCACTCCACCCGGACAAACTACTTGACGGGAAAGTCATTGATAGTCCATAAAAGTCTCGCTTTCATACGACTGTGCCTCATAATAGCATCCGTAGTCATGACTCCATCTTTCCATAAAGTCTTTAGGTCTTCAATCAAAGGCCTCAAGTAAATATCAATGTCCTTCCACGGTGATTTGTGGCCGGAATTAACAATGTCAACATAAGAGAAGTCTCTCTCATACATATCCGTGGAGGCGTATTGTATGTTGTTAATATGACCGCCAAATGTCAGAAGATTGACTAAGGTTTCCTACGGATTGAAACCATCGACAACCAACCCTAATCGGGCGTTTCTTTTTCTTTAGCAAATTATTTGAATACTTGATGTCAAATTTCTTCCATGCTTGACCATAAACCGGTGTTGCATCTACTGTTCTCCCTAGGCGCTTGAAGCATGCCAAGTCATATGTTTTGCAATGTGTTTAGACTTGAACAAACAGCGTAGTCTAGGAATGATAGGAAAGTAACACAACACCTTGTTAGGAACTTTCTTCCCGGTGTGTTCTTTTCTTTCCATCTTCTAGCGTCGCAAATCGGACATGTCTGCAAATCTTCGTTACCCGCCCCCCGATATAAAAAGCAATCATTTACACAAGCATGTATCGATTCATATCATAACCCGATAGTTTTAAATGTCTTCTTTATTTCATAGTATGACGATGGCATTTTGTATCCTAGAACTAGAGGGAAAACTTCCTTGAATAAAGTTAGGAGCTCATTAAATGTGGTGTCATTCACTTTACCTTTGACCTTGATGTGCGTAATCTTTGCCATAAAGTCCAATGAAGACATCCACTCACAGGCTGGGTATAGTTTTTCGTTGGCAGTGGCAAGTAACTCCTCATACTCGTTACTTGTCTCGCCAATATTTCCTTGAGTTGGATCATTTGGTTCATTATTCGGACCAATATCATGAAGGAACTCACCATGTCACTCATCCGAGTTGTCTTGTGTTGGTACGATTGTCGGGCATCCGACTCACCATGATTATACCATTTCGTATAACTATGGTCCCGACCATTCATGTGTATGTGGTCAAACAAATTTTCGTGCTTTATCCAGGGTAGGTATAAACAACGAGCACATGGACATTTTATATTCCCATCAATATTCACTAAGGGCTTGCAATACTGGCAGAAAGCTATAAGACCAACTAAAATTCATTACTGGTACGTGCTAGTGAGACCCAACTTTTATCAATTGGCATAACTGCATTTTAATGAAGCAACAAATAATTATATAGAATTAAACATGTTCACAAAAAAATCTACACGTAAACACATAAATGTGGAATTACTAGTTGTGCGTTTTGTTCACCTAATCCAACTATGGAAGGCAATTCTAATCCACTCTTTAAATGTTTCGTCTCATATATGAATGCATATAATTGTACTATTTGAAAATTTTTCGATATTTCCCTCAACTCCCAAATATGTGCATTAAAGACATAATTAAGTAGTTCTTGCATCACAATTGGAGTCCGCCATCCAAAACAACCTTATACAAAGAAACTGTGATCAAAAACTTGATTGCATCCTTTGGTTCGGGTAAGCAAAATTGGCAACTAAAACCATCTTCAAACATTGTCTATCAAACGATCAATATGATCAAATCAAAGGGCCCTTTACGTTGTATATTCAAACTAAGCTCCGAATTTTAAAAAGACATCATATGAAAGCTGTGGTCATTGAAATCAAAACACAAAGGGTTTCAAATTCTTTATAATTGGTGAATCTCAATAAAGCTCAAGGTCATCAAATTGGATTCTAACTACTTTTAAAAGATCTTGAAGGTAAAAAAAAATTTAAATATTTTAATGAAGTCTAGAACAAGATTAAAGAATGTGGATGTAAATTGTAACAGGGTGTTAGATTGTTAACATGGACAAATAACTTTGTTGCTTAAAATCTTAGATTGAAGGGTTACTATGTCATAAACTAAAGTGTGTTTACATTTATTACAACCGAGGGATATTCTCCCTCAGAAGGTCACTTCATCTTAAACCTTTATTAATTACTTGACATATAGTTGAAACCATTGTAACTAAATTTCATCTTTGTTATGAATCTTGTAATCCTTTTCCTTTTATCATTTTCAAATTATTAGTAAGTTTTCAAAATAACAATAAGTAATTTCAATTTGAGTCAATGATGATCTTTTAAATTCCTAGACCATTTATTTCTAAATTTTGGATAACCTATTTTCAATTTGAAAAAGTACTTGCGGAATTAAGAAGGTTTAGTCCAAGATAAGGAATATTGTTTGATTTTTTTTTTTGAGTTGAAAATTTCCAAATTATATGAATTCCCATTTTGGGTAGACAATTTAGGTTAAACAGTAACCAAATTCCAGTTGATATTTATTTGGAATTTAATTGGAAAATGTACATTGAATTAACTAGAGGTATGAAACGGATATATTTATGGATAGTATTGTTAAGAAATTAGGAATTGCAAGTAATTAAGGATAGTGGATGAGGACTAGGGAGTTGTTAAAGTAATTGAAGTAACGTGTTGGGTGGAAGTGTGAGGTGTAAAAGGCACTGTGAGAAGGCAAATGTCATTTGAGTAGATTTGCGAGTGTAGCTGTTAAATGAATTTGAAAAAGGGTATATACAAGTTAATTGTGGATGGTGAAGAATGGTGGGTAGAAGGTGATTTAAGTTAATGTTGATATAGGTTAGAATGATAATTTGGGTTGAAAGGATGTGAGTTTGTGCAAAGTAAGTGAAAATATTTTAAATTATAGTAAAATATGTAGAAAAGAGGTACAGAAGGAAATATTTGCATAAATTGGAAAATTGAAATAACGAGGTTTAATGGTGTAGGAAGTTGATAAAGGTTGCCGGTGGTAATTATTGCTGTGGAATATTGGTAGGAAATGAGTTTATAACCTTCAGGTGAAAGTTGAACTTGAATTAGGCAAGGTAGTTAAAAAGAAACCATTGATAGGGAAACATTAACAATAATCTAATTGAACCTTGTTTCTTATTTGTTAATAATTATTAAAGATACAAGTTGTTGGAAGGACTTTTATTGGATGGAATTAAAGCAAGGCGTTCCATTGGGTTTAATATTTTTGGATAGGAAGTTTAATGGTAATGTGAAGTTCTATAGTGTAAGAAGATAAAGGCAACCAGGTAATTTTAAAAGAAGTTAGGTAATAATTTTTGACAGTTGGGGGTACAGGAAAGATCGGAATTTAAGGGCTGTTAGTTAGGTGTTACAAAGGACAAGGTCAAGAGACAAATGGTAAAGGTAACGGTTGTAAATATTGTTGAATTACAAAGGTAAGTTTTTGGGTTAAAGGGAGTAAATGGTAAGACTAGAAATTATTTGAGAGTAATTGCTGGAAGTTAAAGTGTTTGTTCACATTAAGGTACAAATTCAAGTTGTTAAATAATTGTGACAAGGTAAAGTAACAAATAATTTATAAGGTTTGGTTTGGGGAAAAAATACGGGGCCAAAATTTCCCACCTATATAGGCGCCAAAACTTCCCACCAACCTGACAAACACATTATATAGTCCTTTTATCTTCACATGAATTTCACAACCTCTTATCCTCAAAACCACTCAACCTCACAATCTCTTATCTTCACACAAATTTTAAAACCTGAGATGGAGCCATATAATCCTTTTATATGTTCTTGTAGAGCAGGAAATATAAAACTAAGTACATCACATACATAAAATTCATCTGGATTGCAATATTATGCATGTCCTTTATCGAAGGTGAACAATCATACATTTCTTATTTATGTAAATATACGAATAATATGGTTGTAATCTCTTATAATTTTCTTATTATGTAATAGCTCAGACAAAAAGATAATGAGTGCGGATATTTTATGTGGAAGAGTCAATTTGACGAGTACTTAAGAATAATCTTTTTTGCTTCAACATCTCAAAGTTCTGGATCTGCACCAACAAAGTGCTCAAGCTGTAATGCCAAAGATCTTAGGATAAACATGCTGGAATCACAAAAACATGTGCTAGAGACAAGAGTAAGGATGCTGGAGGCAAGACTTGAAATGGCAAGGATTCCTGACGACCACGCATGTTAGGTGACATGAAAAATCTTCGTATGTAGTAGTAGTAGTTGTTGTTGTTGTTGTTGTTGTTGTTGATGTTGATGTTGTTGTTGTTGTTGGAATAATGCGTATGTTTAACTAATTCTTATGTATCTTTCATATATTTTTATAAATCAAAGCACATGCTGGATTTGTAAAGCTGACCATGTTCTTAGTTAACCAGATTATGGTGTCCAAACACCCTTTTCCAATACTAAATTACATATGCTTAAAGAATGAAACTGAAGAAACAATATCACAATTAACATACACGAATTAAGAACCATATTAATTCATCATAAATTTGATGTATTAAGAACTTCATTTAAGAGATACATCGACGATAAAACAATTGTCCACTCCTGTTCCGGCGTGTAATCAGCAATTGTTATGTGTGTTTTGTGCGAATTGACGATCGGGTTATTTGTGTTTTGCCGGGATATATAAGTAAAACTTTGGCAGGATAAAGTTGCAATTTTGCGGGAAAATTTGACGGGAAATCATTGCC
Source organism: Chrysanthemum lavandulifolium (assembly GCA_022545495.1). NCBI lineage: Eukaryota > Viridiplantae > Streptophyta > Magnoliopsida > Asterales > Asteraceae > Chrysanthemum > Chrysanthemum lavandulifolium. Next base: position 36,408,454 of record CM040240.1, read on the forward strand.
GCCAAAAATATTGGCGGGAAAATATTTGGTGGGATAACTCGACAAGTAAATGAAACAACTCAAACGAAGCAACTCGAATGACACAACTGTTACCGCCTCAATTATTTTTTTACTTTTTATGGTTTGGATTTTGGCAGGATTTTTCTTACTTTTTAAGCCAAAATAATTTTTTAGCACAAATTGTTACCGACTCAAGTTAAAAATATTGGATTTATGATTTTTTATATTAGTTGTGTGATAAATATTAATAGTTATTTAGAAATACATAAATTCATATTTTTGTAAATATTACTTTTGCTGGGGACATGTCCCCGGGGAAAGTTTTATGAATAAAGCGGGAACAATTAGCGCCTCTTTGACTTTGTTCAAATTTTTGGTAAAAATGGAATAGATTTTTAGCGGAGACATTTCCATTTAAAGTCTCCATTGAATTTTTACTAACTGTCAAATTTTGGTAAAATGAAATAGACTTTGGCGGGACGTCTCCTCCGAAGTTTCCATTGAATTTTACTAACCGGTCGGTCGATTCGTGTGTCACGTCAGATTCATTTTGTCGTTTAGCGACTTTTTGGAGACACGGCATCCCCGAGAGTCTCCTTGCCCGTCCACCTTATTGTTGCAGTGTAGAACGTAAAAGATCAATATACAACACACTAATACCTAAAACTAACTACTTTTTACTTAGGTAATTGATATTCACACCATCAAAATTGATGCACACACCACAATATCACATCACTAATGCATGTTATAACATGGTATGTGGTAATTGTGGTGTGATCGATTTTTGTGGTGTAATATCACCCCTTTGCTTATCATAGAGGATTTGAAACCTGGTAAAGTACTTTCCTAAATTGCACCCTAATTAATTAAAAATCAACCACTAACCTTAAAGGTATATGGGTTATTGTTTGAATCAAAAGATGTTCAAAATGTATACATAACTAACTATCAACAATATTCGGTTATAAAATACTTATGGACTACCTAATATATCTTTACGCTTATGATTTTTGTTAAGTTGAAGAATATACATAATAATTTAGAAAGGTATTTCGGTCACAAACTGATTACGATCATTGAGGGGTGTTTGGGGTTGCTTATTGAAACAACTTATTAAAGCTAACTATTAAAAATAATAATAATAATGATAATAAAAAAATAGCTAAACAAAAGACTACAAAATTTAATTTCCAAAAAACATATAAAGAGGCTTCCCAAGAATATGTAAGTGTCAATGTTGTATCTGTATATTCAAGCAACGCATGGGTATTGTATTTTTAATTGTTTTGAGTGGTGTTATAAATTTCACAATGCTACTTTACTTTCATGTGATTTATTCTTAGCTTTTTACATACGACTTTGGATCAAATACAAAGTTTTTAAAATAAAAATGATAAAAAGTGTATGTGTCAATAATATCGTATTGAAAATGTGACAATTGTGTGTCAATTAGAAGTATTTGCAAGTGTGTCAACATATTTAGATAAAAGAATCGTGTGTGTGTCAATAATACGTCAATTACGTGTCCATTTCAATAAGTTTTGTGCAAATGTGCCAACATATAGAGTTGTGACAAATGTGTCATTAATACCTCAATTTAATATCATTAATACACTAATTTAACTTCATAATCCTTTGGCTAGAATTTCTTACTATACTTTTTACCATTAGTGACTTTTTACAATAACCATTTTTTAAGTGTGATGTTGTTCTTAACATGTACCTAAAGGCTAGACGTAACCTTTGACATAAAATTATATAAACTAAGGTTGTCAAGATCGGGATCCTACCCAGGATCGTTTTCATCTTTGCAAGATCGTGATCGCAAGATCGGATCGGGATCTTAAGATCCTACTCTAATGTTATTTCTTAATAGTTTTTGTAATATCATACAAATCTACAAATTATTATATATTATAAACACAAAATACTATGAATGCTTCATAGAAATGTTGTCCTAAATTATGATTATGAAATGTTTAAAAGATTAACTTGTTGTTTTTGAATTCTACAAAACAACTCATATATTTGTAGGTTTTAGTTTGTAATCCAAGAAAAGTAAGATCGATCGGATCGGATCTTAAGATCGTATGGTCAAGATCGATCCTATAAGATCTTGCTTGCAAAGATCCTATGTAGGATCCGGATCGTTTTTTTTGCAGCATCGTAAAATCGAAGATTTCAAGATCGTGATCGGATCCCGGCAACCATGATATAAACCAATCATAACACCTATAGAAAACGGTTTTCAAGCGTACATCCGAACGTGTTTAACGTAAATGAAAGGGAGAATTGCATATATACCCATTAAAACTCAAATATTTGCATATTTTTCCAAAATACAAGTTTTCAATGCATGATGTATAATGCAAATTATGCATGTTTTGAGTATATATGCAAATATGCAAGTTTTAGTGTGTATATATGCAATTGCCCCATAAACTAAATAAAATCATAGGTCTTTTGCAGACGTTTATTACATACACATATACCATGTGCATATGTACGTCTATATCGTTATTTTGTATAGCTTATCGACATCGAGTCTAAGGCCATGTGGCACTCATTGTTCTCTCAAAATACAAATTCAGGAAATCCCTTATCTTCCAACGCATGACTTGTTGCAATATATAATTTGTGAATATAAACAACTAAACCAAAAATAGGTCTAATTTATTTATTTTGAAATGGACCACATTAAGATCAATACCTATCATTTGCCATTTCCATACACTTGTCAAGATCTTATATAGATGATTATGGGTACTAAAAGATACATATAGCATATCTCAAAACATATTAGGTTGTTACGGACATAGTCAGATCTCGATCTTGATCTCAGGATCTTACGATTTTATAATATTATAAAGCAAAAACGATTCAGGTCTTACTTAACATCTTTGCAAGCTTAAGATCTTATAGAATCCCGATCTTGATCATACGATCTTAAGATCTAATCCGATCCGATCTTACTTTTCTCGGATTACAAACTAAAACTACAAATTTATGAGTTATTTTTTGTAGAAATAAAAACAACATGTTAATCTTTTAAACATTTCATAATCATAGTTTAGGACAACATTTCTATTAAACATTTATAATATTTTGTGGTTATAATGTATAATAATTTGTAGATTTGTATGATATTACAAAACTATTAAGAAATAACATTAGAGTAAAATTTTAAAATCTCGATCCGATCTTACAATCACGATCTTGCAAAGCTGAAAACGATCCTGAGTAGGATCCCGATCTTGAAAACCTTGGTTACGAGTGCTTATGACAAATATATATGTTCTCTTCAGTCTTCAGTCATAACATTAAAGTTACATTTAATCGTATCTAGTATAAATATAGAAGGAAAATGATTTTGATGCCTAAAATATGTGACTAATTTTGCGCCTAATAGATGTGGCTATAAATTATTTGGTTTATGAAGAAGTGGGTCACTTTATCGTCCCTAATAAGATCGCCGATATATACGTTAGTCATATTATTAGACATAGTTAAGATCCTAATCAACGCTTAATATAGAAATCAAACATTTATGCCTACAGAAACTAAACTTAACTTGCATTTGTCATATCTCACTCCTTTGTGCATGAATCATACGTCTATAATCAAAGAAGTTTTGGTTTGCTAGCTAAAATGACGATATACAATAAACCCGATTAGAAATGTATTGTTGGTGTGTATCTCCCAGAACAGGGTTAAGACAATCAATGACAGTAGCAATATCACTAGGTGGTTACCGGATATCAATTGGAATCGTGTGATCACTTTTCAAAGTAAACTATTCGACCATAATGCCTGGGTATCACGAATATCTACTGGGATAAGCACCAAATCGCGCTTAGAGAATTAGGCACAATTCTATAACCCTTTTGCTAATAAGTGTTTATGTTTTCTCGTGTTTTTTCGTAGTATCGCTCGCTTTTTTCATCCGAAAGCAGATCTCCTATTTATAGGAAAATACTCTAGACTAGTCAATGGAATTATGAGTATTAATCGGCCCATTAATAGCCTCATAATTATCCCCATTATAGCCGTTAGTGGTTATACGGCCAATTAAACGTGGTTATAATGCGCTTAAACCGCCACTTGAATAGGTCAAAACCGCTACAAGCAAGACTATCATCAAGACTTTTATAGTGTCATCATGGTTACATCGCCAGATTGAACGCCATCGCTTGATTGTAAACACAACTTGGTGAGACACCACTTGAGTGGAAACACCACTCAAAGGAAACATCGATCCAGCCATCTTTGCTTCTGGAAACACCGATAATCATGGTAACCACAACAAGATTTTCACCAAGCACTACCAATACCAACCACTACATGAGTCGTGGTGTTCATGGACCTCACGGGTGTACATCTGCACTCTCCTAACCCATTACAAGTGTGAACCAATCCCACAAGTGCACTAAATTTTCCAACAATCCTCCCCAAATTTAGTTCACCTCCTTGCATGAAAACAAACATCAAACAAAACATGTGCATAAATGAAAATGTCCCGAGGATTGAATTTTCATCTTAGTAATTACACGCTCAAATATTCGAGAATCGTGGTGTTCTAAGAATTGAACCCTTCAACCCATTTGAATACTCAAGATAACTACACAAGCTTTCAAACACATACCGACTCCCGACACTATACAAGCCATGTGTCCATATCCAAATTCATAAATGTTGTAGAAGCTAAAGTCCAAAGCTTCAAGCAGCAAAACTTCAACATTTACATAGGTGGTTCCTCTTTAGTCATGCTCCCGCCAAGCACTTTTTCAAAGAAAATTAACCATTAAGAAGTAAAGACTTCATCCTCCTTTCAAGGTTCCGAGCACAACCTTGGGATGTAAATAAAACATGTGCTCCAAATCCATCGAATGTTCGACTTTCCACATTGAACTCGACTCCCAAGTTTCCTTAGAGGGAGTTGGGTGTCCTAGCATTCAAATGACTAAGTCGACTTAAACCCATCCCTTTAGCGACTTTATAACCAAGTCTCTAGCCAAACCCTTCGTCAAGTGATCGCCTAAGTTCGTTGAGATCTCACAAACTCTATAGATACCACCCCATTCATGATAAGCTCACGAATCATGCTATGTCCGACACCCAAGTGTCTAGACTTACCATTGTACATCCGGCTATAAGCCTTAGCCAATGTAGTCGCACTATCACACCGGATAGAAATAGGTGCTATAGGTTTATGCCACAATGGAATCTCGAAAGCAAGTTTTTCAACCATTCGACTTCTTTGTGGAAACGTAGGGGGTGAATACGCTACCGCTTAAAAACTTTAGATCTTTAGTATCAAATCGCTTATTAAGCTTGTTATAATATGAAAGTACCAATTTTTGTTTGTGACTAATATAAAGCATGGTAAACCAAGTTGTCACACAATCATGAACATCAAACCACATCACAAACAATAGTATAGTGCAAGTATAAAAGTAAAGAGATAAAGAAAGGAAAGTGCAAACCGAACACGAGGATTTATAGTGGTTCGGTCACGGATCTCCTTTCCGCCTACTCCACTCCACTCCCGAGTACCCAACTCGAGAGTTACTTCACTAAATCAACAAGCTCCCTTCTCGCGGAGAAAACCTTACAATCGTCGCTACACTTTTTCCGGTACAAAGCTAAATACCGGGTTCTAGTTCGAGGTAGAACCAACCTAACGTCGCTTATACAATATTTCCGACACTAAGCTAGATGTCGAGTTCTTTTACAAGGGTACAACCACTCCCAATATGTTTTATGGCCCAACATAATAAACCTTGTGTTTTATGGCACAAACACATAAACCATCTAATCTAGTTTGGTGAAAGTGTTGTTATGATGCAATGATGTTTACACTAATGATCCATGACACAAATGTCTAATGGATATGAATAACTACTTCTAAATGAACTTCCATTGATAGGAAGCCTTCATGATGAAGATCACAAGTTCCCTAAACTTCTTGTGATAGATCTTCAACTTGTGGTGAGTGGGATGGCTAGATCTCCAAGATTTCCTTGGTTGATCAAAGAGTATGCTTACAACAAAGATGAATGTTAGAAGCATTATGATCATGATCATTAGGGTGTTTAATGTGTGTTACTACATTGTTAATGATTGATCTAAATGTATGCAAGAAGGTGGAGAAGATGTGCTTTGAAGTGGTGAAGAAATGGGAAAACAATGGGCTTCTATTTATAGCCAAAAGTGGACAGAGCGCCCACGGACCAAGGAGCCCTTTAAAGGGTTCCGCCTTTATGCAATTTGGTGCCGTGGGTGCGACGATGTAAATTCTAAAAATCTTTCTTCAAATCTTTCCAAGATATTACCAAATCTTACTAAGATCACATTTGATATATTGTGTGTCAATCTAACCAAAATATTCAAGTGATCTTCCAAGGATTTCAAAGATGATGCATGACATGATGTAACATGTATTTCCATTTTAGATTAAAAAGTTTATCAAGGTAAACTTGTAAAATGTATTATGTAACTAGTTAATAAAATGTCTAGTTACCTTTTGTAAAGAGTGCTTGTCAAAATAAAATATATTTTGTCAAGTGTAAGTAAACTTTAGTATTTGTATGAAATACTTGTGAATGCAAAATGTAAAATGAGGTTCGAAATAGAATGGTTAACCTATTAAAATACTTAGTGACTCTAAACGTATTTTAAACATTCTAAATGATTTGTTAATGGGTTTGATCATAATGCCACATAACAAACATGTACGAACTCGTGTTGTAACATACGAGGACTTGAGACATCGAGAGGTGTTGAATGTATGTTGAGACAACGTGTGATTACAAGTAACTTGTACATTTTACGTTATGTATTACAAGTTACATGTTTGTCATCAATCAAAACAAACGAGATCAGATAGATTAAATATCGTAATATTTGCACTAACAATCTCCCTTTTGATGATGACAAATATATGTAAACGTAATAGAAAGTAAAATGTAAAAGTTACTTGTATCCTTACTACCTTTACATTACCTTCTCCGCTTACACTCTTCTCCCCTTTGTCGAAACAAAAGGGCGTGTCCTTGAGTTTAACTTAATTTCTCCCCAAAAGGCGAGCTTGCATCATCCCTAGTGAAGTTAAATCGTCCACTACAATCCGTCCCTTGTTTGGTAGCGGATCCATGGATCAAATAAAGAGGCTTAACCTACATCAAGGTTAGTTTTATGCAACAAAATTATGAGAAATATATGAAAAGAAAATGCATAGCAATGTTAGCCTATTTTCTCCACTTTTATCGAGGCACAAATGCGTGTTGAAAAGTGAGAATGATGCTAAATGCGTGCATGCTCCCCCTGACGGTTGCTCCCCTTGTTTGAGGCGTCGGTATAATTAAAACCTACAAAACAAATATTAGTGCAAAACTATATTCGTCATTAGACGAGTAAGTGATATACAACAAAGTGTATATAAGATGCATTCAAGAATTCTTGACGGAAGCTCCCTTGCTCTAGGGCCAAGATGAACCTTCAAAATAAATATTAGTATAATAGAAGCTTTGTCTTTAGACAAATATGTCATATACAACCAAGTGTATAGACGATGCAATATGAGTGCTTAAAGGACATTCCTCCTTGTTCTAAGGTGTCAAAAAGCACCTAAAATAAGAAAAATAATTGATGCAAACTTCATCCTTAGATGAGTAAATTATATACAATCGAGTGTATATGATGATGAACCTACAATGAAAAACATTAGTGCAATATATTTCATCTTTTTCACAAAGAAAAATAAGATGTATATATGTGATAAATGATATAATCAAAGATCTCATGAAGTGTAGTCTCCTAATTACAATCATAAGAAAAGTGAGAATATAATATGATAAAACCTACATAATAGTTCCTAGGAAGAAGATATGAAGTCTCCCATCGGTGTGACACTAGTGGTGCTAGTGTTGGTGTCGGTTTACTTGTAGGAATCATGTAGTGATGGTAGATGACTCGAGATTTACAAAAGTAAGGTTTCGCTAATCCATGGTGGTGATGATTAGTGAAAGTGGTGATGGAAGGTGGTGGTGATTAGGTAGGAAGCTTTTAAGGAGTTAGAAACTCGTATGTATAGCAAATATAAAAATATGGATTCATGCAATCCTTTCGTCATGTCAAGTGACCAAAGCTAAGAGAAAAAAAAATGAATGGACATTGCATTTCAATGATGCATAAGGATTATGATTTGAATGATTTATTGATGCTAACAATCTATTGTTTTGAGCAAGTTCTCATATGCTTCAACCCAAGAGTAATCAATAATGTGTTCTATCTAAGAATATTATAATGAAGATACCAAAAGATATAAAAGTGATGAAGATAAATTGCTCATTGATTGACACGAATTATAAAATGACCTATTCTAGGTGACAATGGGAAAGGTAGTATTAGCATGGTTTTGACCGACATGTATGATTATCACTTTGAAAAGAAGTGAAGACAATATGGAAAATACTAATAATGAGTACCTATATGAGGATGAGAATGACATCATATGAGTGAGAGTTGGATGGACCAACGTGTTGGAGATGGTCGTTTTGATTAATATATCGCTTTGACCGACAAGGACATGCATGATAAGCGAGAAAAGGATAAGATCCTATGATGGTGTTCTAGATAGTGAAGTTGTAAGGTGCTAGTTTAAGGAAAATCCTATATGTGGAGATGAAGACGTTTTGTAAAACACATGATGCGTTTTCACTTGATGAGGTATTGGTGCGAAAAAGGTTGAACTAGTTGTGGTTTCATGAACCGGTTTTAGCTAAGTGGTGTTTACCTATGTGTTGGTATTGTAGAGTCTAAGAGACATAAATTTTGACAAAAGACAATTATGTGAATGAATTTCTCTCCCTTAATTGGTGGACATCCAACATAATGTGCAATGTATCAAATAAGGAATGATAACAAAGTGTTTAGGAGGTTATTCGGGTTAACGAAAGAGGTGAGCTTAGTAATGTTTTTCGGATGATGGTTAGCATACAATGAGCTTCATCCTTAAAGTCACGCACTCTTCTCGATTAATGCGAGATGATCGTATGATGAGGCATGTGGTTTCCTAATAGGAAGTGAAGAGGATCGAGTATTGTTATAACTAAATAATGATGTAGATGATTTTGGAAAGCGGAAGCTAAAATGAGATTTGGAAAGAGGTCGGTTGAAAGACAAAATGCAAAGCCAACCCTCTAGAACTTAATTTTATATGCTTTTAAACTATATGCAAGTGTAGGGGTCCCATAAAGCATAGTACTAATCTACATAGCAATAAAGGGATTATGCAAAATGAGCATATAAAAGTTAGAACCAAGTGAGATAACAAATAATTTGTTATCAACCTACAAAACAAATTTGTTAGTGACAAAAGATGTTAAATGATGAAATCAAATGAAACATATTATATAAGCAAAACACATTGCACTTTAGTAGACAAGAAATCACCATACAAGATAGCATCAAGACAATCATATTATGCAAGAATACAACTTTATTCAAGACATTTCATTTTGAGATTGTTTTGTCATTAGACTTAGACGCTTAAGCATACTTGGCTTGTAAATTAACACAACAATCTATGTGATTAATTTGTAAGATAAAAGGCTTCTAAAAGTTTGTCATACCAAAAGCATTTTGACATATTATATGTGCATATGTAGCAAACAAATAGTGTGACAAGAAGCAAAAGAAATAAGATGAAAGATTCATGCAAGCCATGTTTAAGACATAACAATTTGGAGCATGTATCATTTGGATCGTACTACACATAGATATAATGAATGCCAACTAATAGCTTTCAAACACAAACTTATCATATCGTAATTATCACGTATCAAAATGACATATTATGATTTCATAAGTAACATGTTAATCATGCTAAAATTAATTCAAAAGTAAGTATCATGCAAATAAAGTTTTAGGTTTAAACGCTTAGTAGCATGAAACAAGAATACAAGCATTATAAAGATAAAACCGTACTAAGGTTTACACATTCGACTAGTTATCAAACACTAAGATAATGTCAAATCAACTTATCGTATCAAACAAGAACATGTAATCAACACATGTAAGTGCAATGCAAGTGGTTTTAAAAGAAAAGTCATATATACTACTTGTTTGATTAGTATTCCTAAGGCGAGGCAAACTATCAATGTTTTAACACTTACTTTAGGCAAGTATAGGAAAACAGATTTTTCAAGTTGGAGAATGAATATGAGACTATTACTAGCGGTGCTCAATTAAGGCTAAACACGACCATTTTACGGGTGATTCCACAAACCCAACTTTCTCCGTGAAGCAATTCAACCGTTAGGTCAAATTGAGTTTCTAGTGCAATAGATTCTCCAAGAATCATTCTCATGTTAGAAAGATGGAACTCCTACTTTTGCCTATTAAAGTGTATAAAAGATGATAGTTTACCAATACTTGGCTTAATGTGACACAACTAATATGCAATATAACTAAGGAGATGAAGATGTCATGTTATACACATGAATTTTAACAATGGTGTGTTTGATAAACAATGTGTTTTAATCTTGTGTTTAGAATCGAAAGTTGTTCAAATTACACAACTAATTGTATGATCTAATGGATGACATCTTGTACTTTAAATGTGAATTGATCATCTAAGACTAGAGAATGGAATATGTTAAACTAAGAACGTTCTCAAGAAAGCTCTTTGGAACATTATTTAACAAGAATCTAAGTGAGGTTACCAACTTCAATAGATCTTGTGTATGCTCTAAAATTGTGTAGTTTTAACCTTGGATGTGCACTCGGTTTGAGCAAGGTTAGGTTATGATGTACGCTTGAAAGGAAATAGATACAAATAGTATCTTTCAACAAATGAGATTATCCCATGGGATAAAGTTATCATGCTTATGAAAACAAGTATGACAAGATGAATTGGATATGCTAGTTCACGTAACTTGTAGATGTTTGTTTCAAGATCATTTAGCTAATGAGGTGTAATGAAATCTCTTGTAACACAACTATTTATGTCGCAAGAGTGATGCATAGGATATACAATATCCTTTTAACAAAATGAAAGCTTAACGCATGAATCTTAGTCATAATGTTCTTCAAAACATCATGTTTTCCTAAATGAAGATATGAAGCCAAAGTGTTTGAATCGGATAGTCCCATCTAAATAAACTTGGTCTCAAGATTATATTCACTAGATGATGACAAGAGGAATTCACTCGAGTTTCTTATGTATACTCCTCAAGAGTCATTGTTGCTTGGGGTGTATGATGTTGGCTTTGAGATTGCATTTTAACATATGTTGTTAAAATGTTGATTTGAAGTTTAACGAAATTTATGCAGAAGTTTAACGACAAAGTATTACTAATACTTTGATTATTTGTGAAGGTAGTACTACTTATACCTAGTGGAAATTGACAACAATTACCAAGAGCACCATGCTTATTTGATAGTTGAGGTTCTAGCCATAATGAATTATCTAAGTCCTTATATGTGGGAAAGGATGGTTGAGTTTGTTCAAACGTGCATTTGATTCAGTACAAGTGTTGGACACAAGGGCTTTTTGAGCAATACACTCAACGAATTCAAATGATGGCAAGGATGGTGGATTGGTTGATCTAGGTGGTAGGTCTTCTAGTGTGTCTAAATAAGGATGTGGTGATGTAGGGGTTTGTTGTGCTATGGGAGTACTTAGGTTGATTATTTGTCCACAGATGTTGAACACAAAAAGTACGGATACTAATTCTTATGGTTCATTGGTTACTACAACTAGCGGGTGAAGTGCTTGAAGTTTTGGTTATGTCTATGAAGCTTAGGGGCTGAGGTATAGGTTCACCTTGAAAGGGCACGCTTGATTTAAAGGATGCTCTTGGAAGTTCATGAGCAATACGCTTAATGGTGCCAAAAGATGGAAGAGGGATAGTAGGTGTCTAAGAGGGATAAGTGGCACAGTGGGTTGTTTGTTAAAATACTTGGGTGTTGATTTTTTGGATATGACTTTTAATGACTACAATCGTAAGTCGCATATACTTGAATATTTCGAATGAACTACTTAAGTTGTCAATCCTAATTTGTTGAGCTTAGATTGAACTCAAGGATAACAAGACTTGATAGTATGTCTTTAACATACGTGTGAGTTATGACTCTATGCAAATACTTATCGTCTTGAAGGATGACACATTATTTTCATGTTAACCAAGTGAGGTAAAACAATATCTATAGTCATATGATAGACTTGTGTATGATATCTTTGCAAATAATGAGTCCAGATTTGTTAGTCTCGGTAAGTCATCTAAGTCATCCGCAAACGGGTGAGGAGATGTTGGTGGTGTTGTACAAAGTTTGATAGGTACAAGCTTTGGAGACTTTGGTAGTGAAGGTGTTTTGGTTGATGGTGGGTGATTTTGGTGGTGGAGTTGGAGTACTCAAGTTTGAAAAGTTCACATCTTGAATGGGTGATGAGATGTTGAGAGGTAATGAGTCTGAGGATGAAGAGTTCAAGTTAATGAAGCAACAAGATCGAATGCTAATCCTAGTGGTTTTCTTAAGTGGCTTATTTGAGGTTAAGGATTTAGTCATTTTGATTTTGCTTTAAGAAATGCTAAGCTTGAGGAAAAGTAACAGATGAAGGTGTGAAAATGATCATCTTGAATGTGTTGATTTATGGAACTAAGGATTCATGGATTTGATGTTAATCCATACAAAGATGGTAGTTTCTAATGAGATGGAAGTGTCTAAAATCATGTCAAACATCCTAAGTTAATCCATTGAGGATGTGTTGAGTGAGGTATGAAAGATATGCATTAACAACTATCCTAGAAACGAAGTTTGGTAAATTAGATTATGGATTTAGTAAAATTCAATAACTTACCGTAGGATTCACGGCACCATTTCTTTACACAGGCGGAACCCTTAAATTGGTGCCGCCTGGTCCGCCTGCATGTGTATGGCGGTACCAAAATACATAAATGACGGTACCAACATTTTGGTGCCGTCGATCCGTGGACACCGTAAAAGTTCACAGACCCATTTTTAGGTGTCGGGAGTTTTCCAAACCCGAAATTTTGCTTAAAACATGTGACATTAATTACTTCTAGTTAGGAAAAGTCGATAACACATATACAAATATAGTGGAGCATAGACTTTGACCATAGGCTAACGATTTTCACATAAAAGTGAAAATGGGTAAAATTTGATAACACACTTGTGCTATCCACCTGCATAAACCGGTTAGCATACAACATTGTTTTAAGTCATATTATCATCCTACAAAGTAAAAACAAATAAATTACATCATACAACATTGTTTTTGTCCTTGTACCAAACACTCTCTTAACACCTTCATTTTTCAAAGTACTTGACTAATTTACTTAGTACTCATTGCTAAGTGAGTTATGACATTTCATAAGTTATGCGAGATGTTAGTAACCTATGCAAACGAAGTGATCTAATTCTACAAGCGATGGTAAAATAATTTTCCAACTTAGTGCACAAAATCTAGCAAATAACCTATTGTGCATAAACAAGAAATCGTCAAACAAGCGAATAAATAACATGGCAAGATTGACACTTATATTATGCAAACAAACAAGTGTAAACAACAATTTGAAAAATAAGCAAGCAACATATATGCAAACAACATAAACAAGTGGTCATTTAGCATAGATAACAAGAAAGACACTTTTCGTCATTTTATGTTTAAATATGACGATGTATACCAAGCTTGATTAGTTTCCTTTAAACATATTACCAAATTATTTAGTTTCAAAGGAAGTTGTATCAAAGTTCTAAGAATACCAACTTAAATTGCTTGATTCAAAATTTGAGTTTTTATGTTAAAGCGAAACTCAATATTTTAGACATACTGTAGTATTTGGTCTATTTCACTTATTTAAAATTAGACTCAGGCCATGAGAGTATTTTTAAATGAAAGTAGACTCAATTCCTTTTAAAATGATAGGTGGTTCGACTCTGCACGGACTTACGGTTAATTAGTTATGATTTTTGAAGTTGCCCAAAAATCGTGACTTGACAGACGGATTCCACGGAACCAACTAAAGGGATCCGCCCTTTATAAGATTTGGTGCCGTGGTCCTCTGAGATAGATTCACCAAAACTAGTATTTGACATAGAGAAAACGTGTGCGCCTTACTAGATTTCATAGTAAACATATAATACACATATTTAACAACATATCTACTTATGTAACTTATTTTAAACATTTACGGAGGTGATTTTTCAACTAGATTTATAGTTATCCCAAACACTCCTTTAAAATCATATTTCTTCGTAAATTTTCTATGAGCACACAATACAATACTTACTAGTTCTTTCAACAAACTTTTTTATTTTATTTTACTTTTCAAGAAAACCTTCAAGCTTGTATACAAAGTTACATTTAACAACAAAATTTCTAAGTATAACAAGCAAAGCATATTTCATATTATTTTTCGCTTCAATGGTAATTTGATACATGGATCGTACTCTATTTTTAAAAACCATTTGTTTTGAAAATAAGAGCTACGTGGCTCGATACCAATTGTGGAAACGAGGGGGGTGAATACGCTACCGCTTAAAAACTTTAGATCTTTAGTATCAAATCGCTTATTAAGCTTGTTATAATATGAAAGTACCAATTTTTGTTTGTGACTAATATAAAGCATGGTAAACCAAGTTGTCACACAATCATGAACATCAAACCACATCACAAACAATAGTATAGTGCAAGTATAAAAGTAAAGAGATAAAGAAAGGAAAGTGCAAACCGAACACGAGGATTTATAGTGGTTCGGTCACGGATCTCCTTTCCGCCTACTCCACTCCCCGAGTACCCAACTCGAGAGTTACTTCACTAAATCAACAAGCTCCCTTCTCGCGGAGAAAACCTTACAATCGTCGCTACACTTTTTCCGTACAAAGCTAAATACCGGGTTCTAGTTCGAGGTAGAACCAACCTAACGTCGCTTATACAATATTTCCGACACTAAGCTAGATGTCGAGTTCTTTTACAAGGGTACAACCACTCCCAATATGTTTTATGGCCCAACATAATAAACCTTGTGTTTTATGGCACAAACACATAAACCATCTAATCTAGTTTGGTGAAAGTGTTGTTATGATGCAATGATGTTTACACTAATGATCCATGACACAAATGTCTAATGGATATGAATAACTACTTCTAAATGAACTTCCATTGATAGGAAGCCTTCATGATGAAGATCACAAGTTCCCTAAACTTCTTGTGATAGATCTTCAACTTGTGGTGAGTGGGGATGGCTAGATCTCCAAGATTTCCTTGGTTGATCAAAGAGTATGCTTACAACAAAGATGAATGTTAGAAGCATTATGATCATGATCATTAGGGTGTTTAATGTGTTACTACATTGTTAATGATTGATCTAAATGTATGCAAGAAGGTGGAGAAGATGTGCTTTGAAGTGGTGAAGAAATGGGAAAACAATGGGCTTTATTTATAGCCAAAGTGGACAGAGCGCCCACGGACCAAGGAGCCCTTTAAAGGGTTCCGCCTTTATGCAATTTGGTGCCGTGGGTGCCGATGTAAATTCTAAAAATCTTTCTTCAAATCTTTCCAAGATATTACAAATCTTACTAAGATCACATTTGATATATTGTGTGTCAATCTAACCAAAATATTCAAGTGATCTTCCAAGGATTTCAAAGATGATGCATGACATGATGTAACATGTATTTCCATTTTAGATTAAAAGTTTATCAAGGTAAACTTGTAAAATGTATTATGTAACTAGTTAATAAAATGTCTAGTTACCTTTTGTAAAGAGTGCTTGTCAAAATAAAATATATTTTGTCAAGTGTAAGTAAACTTTAGTATTTGTATGAAATACTTGTGAATGCAAAATGTAAAATGAGGTTCGAAATAGAATGGTTAACCTATTAAAATACTTAGTGACTCTAAACGTATTTTAAACATTCTAAATGATTTGTTAATGGGTTTGATCATAATGCCACATAACAAACATGTACGAACCTCGTGTTGTAACATACGAGGACTTGAGACATCGAGAGGTGTTGAATGTATGTTGAGACAACGTGTGATTACAAGTAACTTGTACATTTTACGTTATGTATTACAAGTTACATGTTTGTCATCAATCAAAACAAACGAGACTGTATAGATTAAATATCGTAATATTTGCACTAACATGTGGGCGTCGTTTCATGGATAATTCCAACAGATCGAAAGCACCGAGTATCCATGTACTCACCTCCCTATCGGTCCTTAATCTTTTGATCAAAGACCCAAGTTGTAATTCAACTTCGCTTTAAACACTTTGAATTTATCTAATGCTTCATCCTTGGTATGTAACAGATATAGACATAACAAAATCTAGAAGCATCATCAATAAATGTCACAAAGTACTTATTCCCCAAAGAATGAGATGCAAATCACACATATCACCGTGAACAAGCTCCAAGATCTTAGTCTCACGACTAACACCCTAAAAGGGTTTCTTAGTTATCTTGGTCAACATGCAAGTTTTACACTTTTCGGTGTCCATGTCAAAAGCGTGGATTAAACCATCCCTAAACATATCTTGCATTCTTTTATAGTGAACATGACCAAGTCTAGCATGCCAAAGGTAGAATCACCGATCATATGTGGTCACAAAAGTCGAAATAACACATCGCTGGTAATATTAAGCCCGAACATTTGATTACATAAATAACCAAAACCAATAAAAACACCATTCTTAGAAAGCACAAATTTATCGATTCAATAACTTGTTTATATCCATGATTATTCAAAACACTACTTGAAACCAAGTTTTTCCTTATATTAGGAACATGAATAACATTAAACAAAGTTACAATCTTTCCGAACTAAACCTAAGATCTACACAACCACGACTATGCACCAAGGTCGTTGACTTATTTCCCATGTGAAGAATAGAACCATCATTCAGCTGACTCATAAGTCTTGAACCGACTTCTATCTTTACACACATGAACTATTGCACCGAGTCAACCCACCACGCAACATCATCATCCCGCACATAAAAGATTCGAGACATATGTAACATAATAAATCGAAAAGACTTATTAAACATATTTCGACCTTTCGGTGAGTTGGTGAACCACCACTCCCCGAACCATTAGTGCTCGATCCATTGGCTTTACCACCAACTTTAACACCTTTGCGGCCCTTTTAATGTGACCGGTCTTGCCACATTTCAATAAGTGTTGCCTTCTTGTTAGGATCGCCTTGTGTTATCATAAAATTTGCGTTTGCCTTTGTTATCATTGTACCGGTGGAGTTGTTATGCTCACCATATTGACAGATGGTCCAAAGAAGATTGCTACTCTTTGGCTTGTCATTATCCCGCACTCGAGATTCCTCAATGCGGATGACCCGCCCAACTCAACAAGAGTTAACTCCTCCTTCATATGTTTCAAGGTATGCTTGAAATCTTTCCATGAAGGAGGAAGTTTATCAATAACACAAGAGACTTGAATAGCCTCATCCATGTGCATATTGTGTTGTGTAAACCTTCCAAGTATTCCAAGAAGTTCATTGTATTGTTCCATAATGGTCTTGAATTAGTCATTTTGTAATTTTTGAAATTACTAACAAGGAACTTCTTACTTGATGCATCCTCAACCATATATTTGGCATCCAAGGAATCCTACGTTCTTTGGAAGATTCAAAGTTCGATAAATATCAAAAAAGAATCGGACATACCATTCGAATAAGACCTCTGCATATGTAGTCATCATTCTCCCACTTGCTCCTCCTCCTAATCAGCTCAACCATAGCATCATCCCCATCATCGGGAATTGGAGTAGTCAAGACATAGACTACACTCATGCTCGACGACCAAGAAATGCATCTTCTTCTTCGCCATCTCCTCGAATCCACCCTTCAAACTTATCCAACTTAGCAAAGTTTGAAGCCATATGTTTCATTGCGTGAGCACCATTGATTATCACAAAATGGTTTACTTTGAATGTTGGTGTGTATCTCCCGAGCGAGGTTAAGCATAATCAATGACAGTAGCAATACCACTGGGTGGTTACGGGATATCAATTGGAATCGTGTGATCACTTTCCAAAGTAAACTATTCGACCCTAATGCCCGGGTATCACGAATATCTACTGGATAAGACCAAATGCGATTAGAGAATTTGACACATTCTATAACCCTTTGCTAATAAGTGTTTATGTTTTACGTGTGTTTTCAAGCGTGTACGCTCGCTTTTTTTCATCCGAAAGCGGATCTCCTATTTATAGGAAAATACTCTGACTAGTCAATGGAATTATGAGTATTAATCGCCCATTAATAGCCTCATAATTATCCCCATTATAACCATTAGTGGTTACATGACCAATTAAGCGTGGTCATAATGCAGCTTTAAACCGCCACTTGAATAGGTCAAAACTGCTAAGCGATCTATCATCGATCTTTCATAGTCATCGGTGGTTACCGTTTCAATTGGAAACGCCTAACGCTTGATGTAAACACAACGATGAGACACCACGATTGGAAACACCACCATTGAAACATCGATCCGGTGTAATCGCTTCGGTGGAAACACCGATAATCAAGTGGTAACCACAACAAGATCTTTCACCAAGACTACCAATACCAACCACTACATGAGTCGAGGGTGTTTATGGACGCCGTGGGTGACTGTTCCGTCACCTCCTAACCCATTACAATGTGTGAACCAATCCCACAAGTACACTAAATTTTCCAACATGTATCACAAATGAATTGTGAATATGTTTATTTAATCTATCTGGCCCATATGATTCACCATGTCGACTAGAAAATAAGCTTTAGCACATCATGATAAAAAATTCCGAGAACTCAATCAAAAACAAAATGTTATACATCAATTATTTATAACGCATAATTGAAAACAATTATCACCTCAAGACTATACTAAATGCTTTTATAGTTTTAACATTGATCATGTTGCTGTTTTTAGGGCCTCCAAATTATCAAGAATGATTGTGTTTGAGCATACAAAAGCTCATTAGAGGCAGCTATTAATCTAATTAATTCAGATATAAAATCCAACTTATTGATTTATGACCATATATATAGCATTTGGTTTAAAAAGAAATACATCTCCTTTTGTAATTATAACAACATTTGAGGTTGTGAGTTTTCAATTCGGTTACCATCATAATATTTTGGTGAAAAACCCGAACCATCTTAGAAATACAATAACGTATTTTTTTATCTGACAGTCTTAGGTTTGATCTGAACGAATTGAATGTTTTAGACTTACATATACACATGTGAATAACAAGAAAAGCATTAACGTTTCATGGCATTAAAAAAACATACTATATATAAAAACAAGAAAAGTTATACTTGAAGAGCTTCTCAATTTTTATTCTTTTTTCTTTCTTAGAGAATAATGAAAAACTTTTGGACATTCGGTGATAAAAAGTATATATAAAAACAAAAGCCGTCGACAATTTCACACCTTGTCCGCGGACTAAATGGACTTAAAAACACCGCTGGGGCATTGGTTCAGTAGGTGGGGCTTTTGTCTTAAGTCAATAAACTCGGGTTCGAATCTTATTCGCAATGACTTTCTTCAGACAGACCCATTTTCGCAAAATTTACGGCCATTGTAGAGCTTTCTGGACCAGTTCAAGGTCAGAGAGTCCTAACCAAGCAGTAGAGAATGCATTAGGAACTATTCTTTATAGGTAGAGAATAATGGTGGACAAAAGACTTGAAATCGAATGTTCGTTAATCTAATTTAGTGGAAATAGACTTGAAAAACGTACCTAATTAGATTTTTGTGTAGTAGTACCGGACTCGGTTATCTTGAAAGATCGATAGTGGGTCCATGGAAGACTGCTACGTGGACCAGACCTATCACATTACAGGGACCATTTGTATGTCTTCGAAAGTGTACAAGAAAAAAATGATAGATGATTGGATTTTCACATTCTTACTCGGTATAAATTAAATATTTTTTGATTTACAAAACGTTAGTTGATTTATACAAGCGTCTAATAAGGTCAATTCACATGATAACTTTTCTAAGTTCAATCAGACTAACACAGAAAAGAGCAAGAAAAGATTTTTTTTTTAAAGAACGGCAAGATTTTATAACGAGCTAAAGAAAAGTTTAGAAAATTACAAAGAAGAAATATACATAATAGGGTTTTTAACCAATCTACCAAACTAAACTTAAGCTTAGGATTTCTAGAAGAAATCCATAAAAAGACTGTGAAACTATAGAATCCCATGAAGAGCCTTTTTGGGGAAGAGGAAAGAAAACTAAACGATTACGGAAGCTCCAAATAGATCATAAGATAGTACCACCAACCCCTTCGAGAAACCTAATCACATTATTAGTGAAGAGAATCCAACCAAGCATACCACTCCACAATATTAGCGTAAACCGAATATCTAACTCCCACCACTTAGCCAATAAATCCCACAAGACTTTAGCCAACTCACAAGAGAAAAATAAATGATTAACCGATTCAACATCATCAAGACATATAGGGCATAGAACCGAACCAACAACAACACCTTTTCTATCAAGGTTAACACTTGAAGGAAGTTTGTTGAGAGACAGCCTCCACACGAAAACATTAACCTTAATGGGAATACACCTGATCCATCGAGAAGCATTTTGATCAAACACAAGAGTACGAGAGTCCACCAACTGTCTCACGGAAGCAACGGAGAACCCAATGAAGATTGTAACGACCATTTCCAGGTGTCATGATGATCAGAGAGCTCGATGTCCATGAGAAAAGCTTGTAAGGCTTCAAATGAGTCGATTCGACTCCACCCCTTGGACATCGTCTAAGAACCGTAGCCCAATTAGGGATGGCAATCCGATTAGCAATGAAACAGTCTCTATCGGTATCCAGCAGGAAGATACTACGAAACTGATCTTTTAAAAGCTTGTCCCCATACCATTTATCGGTCCAAAACTTGGTAGACTCTCCATTCCCTATAGAACAATTGCAAAAAGAAAGAAGATCTATACCTTTTCTCTTAAGACAGTAAACAGACTTCAATATAGAGCCCTACGGACTCAAGATGGGATAACGATAATTGCAATCAAAAACACCTCCATCAGACCCATAAATATTCGAGACAATACGGGCCCACAAATCAGAAGGATTACTCAAGAATCTCCATATCCATTCAAATAATAGACCTACATTGAGACCAAAGATGCTACCGATCCCAAGACCCCCCAAATCCTTACTCGCCAAGCACTTTTTCCAATTGACCCAAGTAATCTTTTTCTCACCTTGATCGACACCGATAAAGAAGTTATTACGAATCGACTCCAGCTTGGTTTGAACATAAATGGGCATCTTGTAAGTTGACATATAATAAGTAGGAAGGTTTCCAAGAACGGCTTTTAATAAAGTGAGCCTACCTCCAACCGAAAGCAACCTAGCTTTCCCTAGAGAAAGCTTGTTAGAGAATTTTTGAATAATGGCATTCCAATTAGAACACCTAGCCATATTACAACCAACCGGGACGCCAAGATATTTCATTGGGAAATTTGCAACTCCACACCCGATAAGCTTTGCCATGTTGACAACATCCAAATCAGAAACACCAACGCCTAGGACACTGCTTTTATGCACATTAATTTTTAACCCGAAATCAAGAAAAACATCTAAGCATACATACATAGATTATTAGCATTGGTTTCGACCATTCGCCTAAGAAAATGACATCGTCAGCATACATTAGATGAGAAACATTCATGTTGTCTCTACCAATTATGGCACCTTTGAAAAGGCCCAAATCCTCGACCTTACAAGAAAGAGCATGAAGGCCTTCCATGGCAAGGACAAAGAGAAAAGGAGAAAGGGGGTCACCTTGTCTAAGCCCCCTATATAAATCAAATTCGGAGGTTGGAGAGCCATTAACCAGAACTGAAGAACGGGCATTAGAAAAGCAACCATGAATCCATGAACGCCATTTATTGCCAAAACCAATTTTCTCCATAACCGAATCCAAGAAGTCCCGCATCACAGAATCAAAAGCTTTCTCAAAATCAACTTTGAAGACCATGAGCCCTCTCTTACGGTTACGATACCACGCTAGAACTTCATTAAGGATAAAAGGGCCATCAAGAATATTCCTCCCTTTGATAAAAGCTCATTGCTCCGCACTAATAAAACTTCCAATCACAGTGTTAAGCCTATTGGCTAAAATTTTGCCAATGATTTTATATTGACATCCTATTAGGCCGATAGGACAAAATCCGAAACAAACTTGGCATTGGAGACTTTTGGAATTAAAGTAATAAAGACGAGTTACAACCTTTGGGGAAGTAGCCAGAAAGGAAGAACTCATTAACGAATCGAACCACATCCTCTTCAATTAGATCCCAAAAGGTTGTGAAAAACTTGAAACAAAAGCCATCAGGCCCTGGAGCTCGGTCACCACCACAGTCCCAAACAACCCTCTTAATTTCTTCACGAGTACAAGTATGTTCAAGGTGAACACTTTGGTTAGCAGAAAGATGTTTAGAAAAATTAATGTCAAAAGAGGTTGAAGCACTAAGAGGTTGTTGAAAACGCTTGCAAAATGGGAGAAAATTTGATTTAACGAGAAGGCTCATCAATCTAGTCTCCATCCTTTAAGATGCCCCGAATCATGAGAAAGCGCTCTTAGCCTTTAAAGAATATGAAAAATTGTGAATTTTCATCTCCTTATATGGCCCACTTAATCTTTGCTTTTGAGCAAGGTCTAAGGAATCCTTTCGATTAAGATCACCTAGAGCGTAAAAAGCGACTTTACGGTTGCAAAATCATCTTCACTAGCACATCCCTTATCAACTTTAGAATCAATAGAAGAAATCGCTCTTGGTAGTATTTCTTAAGATTGTTCGAATCGACTTTTTCAAAGCTACCCACTAACGTATAGCACCTTTAAGAGTTTGCAGTTTTTCTTAAAAGAGATCATACCATTAACCTCCACAATGCCATCATTTTTCCAAGTGTTAATGACTAAATTATGGAACCCCTCCAACTCTAGCCACGAAAAAAAGAAACGAAAAGGAGTAGGACCGTAGTCCACCACCTTTTCACGAAGGAGAATTGGCCGATGATCAGGAGTACCCTTAACCAAAAAAATACCAGAAGTATGTGGGAAAGAATCATAAAAATTTTCAGAAACAAGGAAACGATCAAGTTTACTCATATTGGAGCCCCACTTATCCGACCAAGTGAAGTTGTAACCGCCTAAAGGAACGTCAATGAGAGATGAGTTTGTAATAAACTCATTGAAAAAATCAACTTGCTTCTCTTTAAAGATTGAGCCATATCTTTCACCTGCTTCTCGAACTTCATTGAAATCCCCCATCATCATTATAACACCATCCCAATCAGCAATCAAAGTCGCCAAAGAAGACCATAGAACAACCTTAGAAGAAAATCTTTGAGGAGCATACACAACAATCCATCTAATTTGGATATCATTCGGAGTCCAAAAGCCATCAATGACCACGTAATTATCATTACACTGAATTCTAGACTTGCGAAAAACTAAACAATTCCATAAACATAAAATACCACCCGACATACCCCTAGCAGAGGTGGAGGCAAAATTGAAGTGAGTGTTTCCCTAAATCTGCCGGAGCATCCATAAGTCAACTTGAAGCATTTTCGTCTCTTGAATAGCTAAGAAATTAACTTTGTGCATGATACATAAATCACGAACCCATCTCCTTTTATTGAGGTCTCCAAAACCTTGAACATTTATAGAAAGAGCATTCATGTATTAAAATTATGATCTCCATTTTTCGCAAGTAAAGAAGTAAGTGTATTTTCACCTCCCTCTATATTGAGACCCAAAGCAATGCCAACCTTAATCGTCTCCTATAACCATTGAATCATAGAAAAACCAGCTTGTTGAGAAGTTTCTTTCGAAAATTGATGAAAAGATTCTTAAGCCTGGTTTTATCTTGGAGAAATCGGAGCAAAACCAGTGGACTCAAAACTCGTGGTTTTCAAGAGACGGCGTCAGTTGTAAAAAGAGGTCGTCGCTACTCGTGACGCAGCCAGATGCGATCCGACGACGCCGAAGTCAAGAGGACGGCACACGGACATAGGTGACGCCGTCGCAAGGTTAACATGGCCAAGACGAAACCCTAATGGCGATACGACGGCGTCACTAAACATAAGGTGGCCGCCGCAAGTGTAATCTTATATAGAATCCAATTTTTCGTCTTTGTGGAGAGTCTTTGAGTAAAACCTAAAACCGAACCTAAGGTGTCTTGTATGATTTTAGGGTTTTAACCCTATCTTACACCAAGATAAGTCTTTGCTTCATTAATTCAATTATGTCTTT
The DNA here is from genome assembly GCA_022545495.1 of Chrysanthemum lavandulifolium. NCBI lineage: Eukaryota > Viridiplantae > Streptophyta > Magnoliopsida > Asterales > Asteraceae > Chrysanthemum > Chrysanthemum lavandulifolium. The sequence goes on from CM040240.1 coordinate 36,432,791, forward strand.
GATTATTTGTGTATGCTTGCATGTTCTCCATGTCCGCTAATTTATTTGTGTGTTTGCTTAGGAAGTATGAAACTTAGTTATTGAATATTGATTGGTTGTTTCTTATCTTAGTTGATTAATGATCTAGTAATGCGATAGGTCATTCGTTGTGTACTTAATGCTTGATTCATCTTTGTGAACCTTAGAGTATGATTACCGAGTGATTGTAGGCTAAAACATCCGAAGAGTGCCTTAGAGTAGGAGTCTATGATCTATGTGGATTTGTAGACAAGACCCTTTGTAAGTTCAAAGAGTTGGGAGAAACGCATACCCTACAACTTTAGAAACACAACGCAACTAGAATAAGACGTGACACTCAACCATCAATAGGAGATAACTAAGGAGTAATACAAACTAAGTAAACACATCTTTAAACTATCATACGAGCACACATTAATTAGACATAGACTCCCACAACCTTAGTTTAGATAATTAGATAATAGTAGAGTAATCGGTAGAAATACCAACCCCCAAATCCAATACCCGAGATTCGTACTCTTTCCATTTTCATAAAATATAAAAAGATAAAAATAATCTTCCTCAACCTTAACCTTAGCGTAGTAACTCCCTACTAGCATTCCTATTCCCTAGAGAATGATATCAATACCCGTGGCTTACCCTAATTACTACACTACAACGATTAGGTTCATCGCTTGGGTGTTATAAAACTTGCTCAAGAAAAGGAAGTTCCTTCGACCCGAATCCACGCGTGTAGCGTTATCGTAAACTCGTGCGTTTGAACTTTTCTCTTCAACTCAGATAACACAATTCTTGTTGATAAGAGGGCCTAAATCAAAAGGATCGTTGTTAGAAGGAATATGTTTATTACTATGTATTTCCACAACTGGCTCTTTGATGTTGTAATCATTGGACAATTCATCATCTTCCTGAGCATGATGATTATTAACCGTATTTTGACCTGCTCCCATGTCAGCAAATAAGTCTGCCACAGATTTAACATCACTCCCATTTAAGTTCTCCTATTTAGAAAATTCAAAATTACATTTTGAATCATCCTCTTCACAATCAGACTCATCATTGACAAACGACGGAGTCCAACTACAAAGTTCCCTCACCCTAATGGCATACATGACATCGTTCACAGACACCATAATGGTAGCAAAAACCAACAAATCATGTGAAGATCTGATACATATTCGCTTACTAAGCCGATTATAGTCATCAGAATCCATGAAAAGCAACTCACCCCATTTCCTTGCAATAGATGAGAATGTATCCTTTTCCCATGCACGTAAAGGCACCCCTTCAATTTCTAACCAGATAAGACGTTCATCCACCAAGAAATCGTCATGCCAAGGCTTTAGAGAGGAAAACCAAGTCGCAACTCCCTTGTGGTTAAGAAACTTATTCATAGCATCCATTGAGGTGAATTTAAAAAGAACCCATAATCCACCCAAATACTTAAACTCCAAATCCAAAAAGCCTTCACTACGACACAAATTACGAGTATTTGCAATCGAACGAAAGTCATTATAACATCCAAGTATTGCAAGAGGATAATCACAAGGTTTATCTTGATTGAGAGTAATTACAGGAATAGACTCCTCTTTCATATTAGAGGCTTAACTCCACTACTTGTAGATTTCTTGTCAACGTCAGCATAGTATTGAGCATTACTAAAGAGAGAGCCATTAGGGCATGAACAACGGTGTAGGGATAGTTTTGGCATCATCAATGGAGAGTTTGCCTTTTTAATGATGCGATGAAATCTAGCCACATTGGCATGCAACCGAAGCTTCCCAATCCAAGTGTTAGAAGAGATGCAATTAAAGAATCAAAGATTTGAAACCTTAATCTGACGTAATGCAAACATTTTCCCCATTTTATTCTTACAATTAACAATATAAACATCCACAAGCGTCCCCACCTTACCACATATGTTCCAAAAAGGGAAGTTAGACACGTACACTGTTAATGAAATCTTCGCTAAATCATCCACCACAGATGCCTTATTAGAGGGAAACTTTAAATGTTGAAACACAGATCGCGATTTCTTCCGAGTGATCTCTTTCCACTCGCTATCAGCCATTAAAAACAGATCCAGGAACAAAACAAAAAATTAAGGCTTGAAAATAAATTAATAAAAAATTGACGAGGGAATGAAAACTAGGGCTTGAGAAATTAGGGATTCGCTATCAGCCATCAAGGGTTGTGAAAAAAAAGGTATTGAAGATCAAGGGCTTGAGAAATTAGGGTTTGTGAAAAAAGCCATTTTCGATCTCTTTAGATTTAGTATGTAAAATTGTATAGGGGTCGGTTTGTTAGCAAGAAAAGAATTAAGCTTAGTTTAATTATTTTAGGATCATTATGCAAGGGCATGCTATTCTTCTTTGCATCGCTTCAATTTTATCGGATGTTCGTGAAGGGACGAATAGCGTAACGCTCCGATCTCGAGTTCATTTTTAGAAGGAAAGGAAAAGAAATGATAAGAAACTGAAATTTTATTGTGTTCTTGAGTTTTTCTTAAACAGAAAGGAAAGAAAACTTAAAGGAAATGACAGGAAAATTCTTATGTTTCCTATAAGAATTTTCCGCCCAAATATAGGCGGATTTGGATGGAAACAATTTTACACTCGCACTATTTAGTATATAGGGCAAATGATTGAAAAAAGTATCATACTTGCCACAATTTCCTTTTGTGGGTAGTGAACAAATTTTTTTGCTTTTGTGGGTACTCTTCTTTCAAATTCATCCTTTTTAGGGTACTATGTGACATTTTTGCCCTTCGAGAAAAAAAATTCTATTAGCTAAGAGGCAAAAATGTCCAAAAAATTTGCAAAATATCCTAAAAAGGATAAATTTGAAAAAAAAAAAGTAGCTACCAAAGCAAAAAAATTTGTTCACTAACCACAAAAGAAAATGGTGACAAGTATGATACTTTTTTCAATCATTTGCCATAGTATATAATGACGAATATAACTTTCAGTATTTGCTCATATTCGACTCTTATGATAAAATGAACATATTTAAAAGTGCATAAATGTAATTATGTCTCTTTTTCTTTCTTTTCTTCCCAACTCGAGAACACAATATTATTTTTTTTTCATTTCATTTCAACTTCAGAACATGAAATATAAAATCAACTTTTTTCCTTTCCTTTTCTTTTCTTTTCTCTTCTTTACATATCATTTCTATTCCCACCTAAAAAAACTCAAGAACGCAGCATAAATGCTATATAAGAGGGGTTTCTTATTTAGGAAATTTGCGCGGGTCGTAAAAGTCTAGCATGAAGAGGCCCATTTAGACAAAAGGTCTGTTTGGATAAGATTGGCTCAAAGTTGCCTTTCAGCTTAGAGAAGAAGATGATGATCTTAGGGATAACTGAAGCTTCGAGGGGAGCTCTAGGAGGTTTAAGATGAAAGCATACTAGGGTAGAAAGATTGGATAAAGATCATATAGTGAATTGAGAGAAAACACATTGAAAGTGAAATGAATTATTGAATTATGAATTTGTTACATTGACTTGATACATGACTGTCTATTTATACTACTTGTATAAGCTATCTAACTAACTAGTACAAGCTAACTAACTCGATTGTATAAGTATTTACATGGACCGACAAGCTATCATACTTCTATTCATCATTACTCTCATCTTGTGGAGTTGGTTTGGATATCTGTGAATGCTCTGTACTAAGTGTATGGATACAGGTTTTGTATCTGTATCATCATCCCCCTCGCAAGTTGGCTTAGTGTAAGGATTACACATGCCTAACTTGGAAAGACAGTTGTAGTGTAGAGGTCTGCTAAGCCCTTTAGTCAGTATGTCTACAACTTGTTTCTTTGTGGAGATGTACATGGGTAGAATTTGTCCAGCTTTGATCTTGTCCCTCACAAAGTGCCAATCAATTTCTATATGCTTAGTTCTAGCATGATGGATAGGATTAGATGCCAATGCAATAGAGGAAGCATTATCACACATTATTAGAGTAGGAGTTGGAACTGTAAGGTGAAACTCTTTAAGCAAACACTGAAGCCAAGTAACTTCACAAGTGCTGTCTGCCAAGGCTCTATACTCTTCTTCTGTGGAGGATCTAGAGACTACGGTTTGCTTCTTAGATTGCCATGAGATAAGACTTGAGCCAAGGAAAATACCATAACCAGTAACTGATCTCCTTGTGAAAGGACAACTAGCCCAGTCACTGTCACAATAGGCTAGAAGAGATAAGTTGCTTTTACAGGGAAGAATAGACCTTGTGTGATTGAAAGCTTAACATATCTGAGTACCCTGATGAGAGCTTTCATGTGATAAGTCTGGGCTGTTGAAGGAACTGACTGAGTGCTTGAGCAGCAAAAGCAAGTTCTGGTCTTGTGATGGTTAAGTAGAGTAATTTACCAACCAAAGTTCTGTAGGAAGGAGGATCAGAGAGGAGTTCACCAGTGTCCATTGATAGTTTAACATTTGGGTCTAGAGGTGTGGCAGATGGTTTTGTATCAAGTAGTACAGCATGAGTAAGCAATTCAATTGCATACTTCCTCTGAGTCATAGCTAAGCCTTTGTCATTTCTAAGAAACTCAATGCCTAAGTAGTAATGTAGAGGCCCTAAGTCTTTAATGCTGAACTTATCATGAAGACTTTGTTTGATTTCTTTGATGAGATGAGAACTGATTCTAGCTAGGAGAATGTCATCTGCATAGACTAAGAGTACTGTAGAGTGGCCATCTTTGTGAAGTGTAAAGAGTGAGGTGTCAACATAACTCTGCTTGAAGCCAAGTGTGATGAGGAAAGTGGTGAGTTTTTCAAACCATTGTCTGTTGGCTTGCTTCAAGCCATAAAGGGACTTTTTAAGTCTGCATACAGTATTTGGTGGAAGGTTGGTGTCATAGCCTTGTGGAACACTCATGTAGACCTCCTCATGTAAATCCCCGTGAAGGAATGCATTGTTCACATCCAATTGCTCAATGATCCAGTGATTGTGGACTACAATAGCAAGTAAGGTTCTTACTATGACCATTTTGGCCACTGGAGAAAAGTCTCATTGTAGTCCTCTCCTTCCTTTCGGTTATAGCCCTTGGCTACAAGCCTTGCTTTAAATCTCTATAGTCCCATCAAGATGGTATTTTATCTTGAAATCCACTTGCTCCCAATTGGTGTCTTCCCTTGTGGCAATAAGGCATGCTTCCAAGTGTGATTTTGTTCTAATGCATGTATTTCTTTATTCATTGCTTCAACCCATTTGGGATGTTTGGATGCTTGTAAAAATGTGGTTGGTTCGGTGAGTTTATCAATGGAAGATATAAAGTGTAAAGATGTAGGAGTGAGATTGGAATAATTTAGGTAGTGAGTGTGGTGATGTTTTGAGACTGTGAGATTGTGAATGGTTGATTTTGGAAAATGACAGTGGTAGTCTTTAAGTTTAGTAGGTGGGTGTTTTTGTCTTGTAGAAGCTCTAGTGGGAGGTAGATTAGATGGAGTGGTTGTGGTAACTGGATCTGTGGGTGTAATGGTGGTTGTTGTAGTGCTTGGTACTGTTGTTGGAGATGGTGGAGGGTCAGGAGGTGGTGGAGTATTGTTGGTTGAAAATTGTTCATGGGATGTTGAAGGTGGAGAAGATGGTGAGGAGTGAAGTGGTGTTTGATTACTGGATGAGTTGGATGTCTGTGTGTCAGCAATGGGTGTTTGGGTAGGTGGTGAGGGTGTATGTAATGGATGTGAATGCTCTGAGATGGATGAAGTGTGTGATGAAGGTGTATGAAGGGGTATGTTAATGTGATTTGAGGTGTCTGTAGTGGGAGATTGAGATGTACTTGTTGGTTTTGAGGATGCATGAAATGGAAAGATTGTGTCATCAAAGAGTACATTTCTGCTTGTGATGACTTCGTGTGTTTGAAGGTCATATAAAAGGTATCCTTTTTGATTGTGTAGGTATCCAAAAAGACTGTAGGTGTGGACTTAGGATTGAATTTGTCTGTGGTGTGGTGGTATGCATAGGCTAGACAGCCAATGATTCTAAGATGATCTAAGGATAGTGTTTTGTTATATAGGAGCTGGTATGGACTGTGATTGTTTAGAACTCTTGTTGGGATTCTGTTTATGAGATAGGTGGATGCTAAAAGGCTGTAACCCACATATGTTTAGGAAAGTTAGCTTGAAAATGTATGGCCCTTGCCATTTCTAGTAAATGTCTGTGTTTTCGTTCAACCCTTGAGTTTTGTTGAGGTGTATATGGACATGAGGTTTGATGAATGATACCATGTTCTTGGGTATAATTAAGAAAAGCTGATTTAATGAACTCTATGCCATTGTCACTTCTGAGGACTTTAATTGATGAGTTAAACTGAGTGAGTATGGATTGATGAAAACTTTTGAAGGTGGAAAAAACATGATGTTTTGATGGTAAAAGGTAAGTCCATGTAGCCCTTGAGTAATCATCAACAATTGTGAGAAAGTAGGTGCATTTATTCATAGTACAATGTTTGTAGGGACGCCATACATCCAAGTGAACTAAGTCAAACTTTGATTTTGCATGTGATTCACTAACAGGAAATGGAAGAACATGTTGTTTATCTAATGGAAAATTGTTACATCTAGTTTCTGAAGTACAAGATACAGGAAATGAAATACTAATGATTTTCTTGAGTGTAGAAAGTGGTGTATGTCCCATTCTGGCATGCCAAAGGTGTGGTTTGCTTGAAATTGAGAGGATAACAGGATGTGTAGTGGTTGGAGTTGATGTTGAGTTGAGGAGATAGAGTCCACCATGAAGAGTACCATGAGTAGTCCTCCCATCATGGCCCTGAAAGGTATATTTATTATGTGTGAAGGTGACAGAAAACAGTGTTTTTTGAAGTAACCTGCTTATGGAGATAAGGTTGTAAGTGAAGGTTGGAATGTAAAGTACATTGTGGAGGGTGAGTGAAGGGCTAAGTTTGATAGATCCAGTTATATGTACCTTGGTGGTTTGGCCATTGGGTAGTGATACAGTTATTGGTGTGATGTGCTTTGTGGTGTTATGCATGAGTGATAAAGATATGCAAATGTGATATGTGGATCCACTGTCAATAATCCATATATGAAGTGTGGTTTTGGTGATATTTGAAGCAATGAATGAATAAATACTAGCACTAGTTGTAAAAGAATGCACACCAATAAGCTTTGTAGGAATTGAACCAGTCTTGAAGGAAAGTATACCTGCCACATGTGGTGTTGCAGAACCATCAAAGTTGTTAGGAAGGGTGTTCTGCATCATGATAACCACTTGATTTAGATGGTTTTGTAGTTGATCCATCCTAGCATTGACCAAGTCATCTGGAATCCCAGAAGTAGAGGGAGCTGCAGCATCCAATGGACATTCTATTGGTTGGAGTGATTCATTTGCAACCATGTGAATAGATCTAGTGTTCCTGTTTCCTTGAGTAGTCCTCTGAGAAGGTGGAAGATACTTGTTGTTGAGTGGATGAATAGGAGGGTAACTAAGTAGTTTGAAACATTGTTCCTTTGATGTCCATCCTTCTTACAATAAGCACAGAAAATTCCCTTCCTAAAACTGTTCCTTCTCTCAGCTGGAGTGGTGTTGGGAGGTGTTGTGTTTCTTGAGTGATTGGATGAGCTTGCATAAGTTCTGTATGTGTTCTAGGCAATAGGGACTGCATGGGTTTGTTTTGGTGCTTCTCTTTGTTTTTCTTCTTGCCTCAACATGCTGTAAGCTATAGAGACTATAGGTAGTGGTTGCATTAGCAAGATCTGACCCCTGATATTGGTGTAACTATCATCTAACCACATTAAGAATTTAACCAATCTTTTCCTCTGTTCCCTTTCACAATTTTCTTTACCATTTACACAAGTGCATTGACAAGTACATGCATAAGGTGCTTCTATTGCATCAAGCTCATCTAAAAGACCCTTCACCTTTTGATAGTATACCTCAATAGTGCAATTTGATTGTTTAAGATCAACAATTTCATTTGCTAACTGATAAATTCTATGCCCATCCAATTGAGAATAATGATCAAATAGCTCATTCCATAAGGCAGATGCAGAATTGATGAAGGTGAGATTATTACCTATTTGCTCAGAGACTGTGTTCAGTATCCATGAAATTAACATGTCATTAGCTCTTTCCCAGCGTGCTCTGGGATCAAATGATGGTGGTGGTTCCTCATAATCACCATTGATCAGTTTCACCTTATTCTTGGCACTGAGAGCTATTAACATTGATCTCTTCCAGGTGCTGTAGTTTTCTGATCCTGTTAACTTTCTTGAGATAAGAATCATGCCTGGATGATCATTGGGGTGGAAATACAGTGGATGGAGTGGTGATGAGACATCATCAAGTGGTGGTGTAACAGTTTGTTGTGAATTGGATTTCGATGGTGCCATTGCTATGTAAGAAAGGTGTTTAGTGTTGTTGTGAAGCTTTTGTTAATGAAGAATGATAAGCGATTTAGAACCGATTTTCTAATAGAATTTTGTTTGATTATGGTTTGATTGATGATGATTTGATTGATTTATGGTGATTCTTGATGATTACGATGTATTGTGATGATTTTGGTGCAGAATAGTGGTGGTTTGTGGTTGTTTATGATGGTTTGAGGTCAAAAAATTTTGGCGGGAAAAGTTGTTGTGGTGGTGGAAAGGTAGTTATTTGGCCGGAAAAAGTTAGTTATGATGGCCAGGAGCAATTATTCACCACCATTGTGGTGGTGCTGTCTCTGATACCATATAGTGAATTGAGAGAAAACACATTGAAAGTGAAATGAATTATTGAATTATGAATTTGTTACATTGACTTGATACATGACTGTCTATTTATACTACTTTTATAAGCTATCTAACTAACTAGTACAAGCTATCATACTTTTATTCATCATTACTTTCATCTTGTGGAGTTGGTTGGATATCGTGAATGCTTTGTCTCGAGTGTATGGATCTGGTTTTGTATCCAGATCATCGATCATCATAAGAAATTTAGTTTCTCGATCGTGATGAGTTTAAATTCCAATATTTATGCTAGTTTAAAAAAAAGAAAAAATATATATTTAAAGAATGAGATAAGTTCTCCTTTGTTTCTTTATTGACAAAATAAACAATTATTAAACAAGAAAACTAATATGTCGTGTACTAACCGAACATGTTCATATTTATGTATTATCTTATTAAAAATGTAATGTAACTGGGAAGTAGCTACTTATTAAAACAATGACACATTTTTTGGGCTAACATGCATGATTTAAGATATTTTTAATTATTAATTCTATTTTAGAGTAAATTATAATATAGTTTTAATTTTTAATTAATTAATTAATATACACAATTCATTGTTCGAATAGTACTTTTTTTTTTATTTTTTTAGTCTTTTCTACGTATTTACAAAATTGGTCTCCCTGAAGACCAACAGTTTGACAGATATTTACACAAGTAGTCCATGCATTTTTAATTTTCAATTTTCATTGCAAAAATCATCCCCCAACTTTTGTATTTCTATGGAAATAGTATTTACATAAATACTATTAAATAGTCTTTTTGTTTTACCTGCCATCAACATATCCATCCTTAGCGACCAACCATGTAAGAAAAAGTTACACAAGTGGTTCCCAGATGTTGCCTAACATTTCAAAATTATCCTTTTTTTTTTTTTTTTTTTTTTTTTTTTTTTTTGCGAAAATGATAATTCAGCATAATCGTTCTTACATTTTAGCTGAAATTACGTTATTCGTCTCTAAAGACCGTGTGTTTAACATAAATTAATGTCGTTTCAAATTTCGTTCCAAGAGACCAACAATTTAACATAAATAGTACCCTTCATTACATTTCTTTTCAAAAATCATCCCCAACTTTTGTGTTTGTAACATATTAGATTTCACAAACACATCAAACCATGACTAATATGGGGCGTACACTTAAGGTTTTAGAGAGAGAAAGTTTAGAGGTTTAGAAAACTTAGAGAGAAAGAAAAGTTTTATTATGAGCTCAACCTCTACCTTGGGAGTAGAGGGTATTTATAGTACCTTACATAAAACGCCACCTACGGTGTGGATCGGGCATACGGTGGGTAAAGACCCGTTCGTCCTTCACGGTGTTACTTAACTAAATACTAACTAACATTAAATAACTACGACTACGAGCTTTAACGATTATATATACTTGAGGTGACCGACACTTTAAAAACTGGATTTTCTAAATCCTAACAATCTCCCACAAGGAGGTCACCTCAAATTACATTGAATACAAAATATATTACATTAAGATTGTTCTTGGATTCTTGTTAATGTTCTTTGCTCAAGCCCGTAGTCTTTGATTCTTCATGTTTTGCATGTTTGGTTAATCCAAGTGGAGGTCTTTAAGCGATCCACGTGATAATGAGTTTGAGCCACTTTGAGATCATCGACCACCATAAATCGACTTTTCCTTTGTAGTGTTGACATTATGTGAAGTTGTGACTTTTGGACCGACATGCTCACATTCGGGATCATGATTTCTTCTCATCATAGTAGCGAAGCTTTAGATGATTCACGATATTTGCACAGGCGTAGCAAGCATGGAGTGACAATATAGAGTCGTTGATGCACTTATGATGATTTCTTTAGAAATGAATTTGTTGTGTGAGCATGTGGCTATGGATTGACCTCTCCATTACGATCACCGCAAACGTTGGGTGTACCGCATACAACAGATTAGTAATAAAAGCGCCGAAAGTGTCTTTGATCACTTTCATTGAATTGAGGTACGGACCACGGTTCCCGCTTGATCAAGATACCATCGCCTATGATCGTGCATAATTCAAGAATCTCCTTGACAAGGTTTCGCAATGCTTTAGTCGTTTCAAACCGAACATCTCAAAGAAGACAACACGGAGTGAGTGAACAAATAATTAAGATTCAACCGATTGATGAAAAGAGATTTGAAAACAATCGTGTACTTCTCAATGTAAAGTGTTTTTGCAATACAACGAAGGTTTTAAGGAAAAATCAATTATCAATCATAAACATCTTTTATTTTGAAATATTAATAAACAGACGATGTGCTAGAGAAAAGAATTTTAAGCACAACAACCGGTTTTTCAAAGGTATCCGTCAATCCATTTCCTGGACCAAGGTTGATTCAATAATGAATCGCCCCATTGTTTCAATCCAGTTGTCACAAGTTTGATCTATTGGATAAATCTCACATGCCACCTACCAAGAGCTTGTTTGATGTTGGCTCTAGAAGGCTTTCCATCTTCATTGTGAATATGTTTGCATATCATTTAGATGTTCTGAAAATACCACAAGGATAATGCGTAGGACTCTTAAAATATAATCTCTCTTTCCACATTGTATGAAACAGAGTCTTCATCGACATGTCCTAATGAGATTTATTGATGATCTATGTGGCTCTAGACTCAATTGTGCACATTTGGTTCCTATGCGGAGACTAGGGAGAGGTCTCCATCTTCAATATCAACAATCTCTAAGAGAAAGTCGATAGATTATGTAGGTTCCCGTGAGAATGAAACAAGCCCTTTAAGAGGAACTTGAGTATCTTGGGAAGTTTAGTATAGTGTGTCACTTTGGGTCCATGACGCCTTATCTTCAATAATAGTGTTACCTTAGTAAACACCAAGAGCATATGTATTGAACCGGTTTACGCCCCTAAGGTTAAATTAATGGAGGCTATTTCTTTTCACCTTTTTCACATTCAATTCTTTTCATTCTTCAACCCTTCCGGTGCTTACCAAGACTTCATTACTAAAACCTTGTTGGGTTTGTTCCAGACTAGCTTAGTCTCACCGGCACTCTTCCCATATATCACTTTTCTCCTTTTTCATCATACCTAAGGACTCTACACTATCTAGTGGATTGTCCATGGGTAGATCCCTCCAGCTCTGGTTGGATCGTGGGAACGAATACCTAACCATCCTTATATCTCCATACATAAAGTAAATTTGGTCGGTCTTTTGGTATTGTTCTTACGCCATTGGAACTAATTGAAAACCATTTGAAAATCAATCCAGTACTTGTGATATATTATCAAAGCATTTTGTACCGAATTGTTTTTGATATTACGTAAAAGAGCTCCCCCTCAACATGTGCATCGAGATTTGAAAGAGTTTTGCACATATTAGGAAAATATGCACTTAGAGACATCAATCACGCTTAAATCCTTTTTGGTTTGATATAGATGCTCCCCTTAACATGTGCATGGAAAATTTGAAATCGTTTGGCACATGTAGGGAGGAGAGCTTGCAAATCACTTACAAACCAGCTTGTTTAATTATCATTTTAACCAATTTAAATCACAAATTCTCCCCGATCACAATTTTCAAATCATTTGAGATTTGTGATCTCTAAAGATTTAAATTGTTTTTGAAAGTTTTTGAGGAGAATTGTGACTTGCTTATGAAAACATTTAACCAATAAGGATCAAATTTGAGACTTTAAACTCCAAAGATTAAACATGCTTGAGTATCTTTTGAAAACATGACATAAGCCTCGATGCAGAACCAATTGTATGACAAATAACCTTTGATTTAATTGAAATCATTCTCTCCCTCAATCAATGACATAAATTGTTGATTGAGAGATAGAGATTTTGACAAATGTCAAGTCCAAATGATTTTCCAAAATTGAGTCCGAGTTATTTTTCAAAGCTATTAGTTTTCATTAGATAACAAATATTTTCGAGAAAAATTTATAGAAGGAAAAATATTTGTGAAGAAACATTTGTCTTTTGGAGACAAACATTTGTTTTAGAATCGAGCATGAGATTTGAAAAATAAGATAAAGCATGGCTCGTTCTTTCTTTTTAAAACGGGTATAGTCCGAAATGACTATAAACCTTTGTTTTTCATTCTCTCAAATTTATTTTTGTTAATATATTTTTTTTTTATTATTTTTTTTTAAAACAATTTATGTACATTCGAACTTCATCTAAAGACCCGTGTCACTCTTAAAGTGAGAAAACAAAGACCGTAGATGAAATCAAATAAAAGAAAAAAAATGGAAAAAATATTTTTAAGCTTTTTCAAAGATATTCTGATTTTTAAGGATTTTTTTTTTTGAAATTTTCTATTTTTCTATTTTCTTTTTGAGGGTTTTATAATTTTGTATTTTGCTTTTTTAAAAAATATTTACAAGAGATGGATGAAGAATAGCTTTTACTCCTCGTCTTCCTCTTGAAGTCGTTTGAGTGTTTCCGGTTGTAGACTCTTTAGACCAAGTCGTGGAAGGATAAACTCAAAACGTTTCTAGGAAGAGCTTTGGTGAAGATGTCTCGCTAACCGATATTCAATCCTCACAAAATATAGTTCCACCACAATCGTTCTCCACTTGCTCCCCGATGAAATGATGTCGAATGTCGATAGGCTTTGCTCTTGAATGTTGAACATTGTTGCATGAGAGAGCAATGTCACTCTTGTTATCTGTCTGTAGGGATTTTGTTGAATTCAAAGCCATAGTCGATAATGGGATCTCATCCATATGATTTGAGCACAACAAGCTAACATGGCTATGTATTACGCCTCTGTAGAGGATATAGAAGTACTCATTTGTTTCTTTGAAGACCGGATCACAAGCTTATCACCCAAAAATGAGCACCTCCGGACGTGCTTCGACGTGTATCTTGACACCGCATGGTCAACATCTCATGATAGGTCGTTAGTGACATACCGTGTCCTTGGTACCAAATTCCCATGTTGATGGTTCCTGGAGATACCGAAGACCCGCTTAACCGCTTCAAGGTGCTTTTGGTAGGCTTAGCTCGGTATCTAGCACACATGCATACAAGAAGAATGTTTGGTCTCATTGGCCGTAAGGTACATCGTGGACCCAATCATACTATATATTTAGTTTGGTTAACCATGATCCGAGTGGTCCTCATCCGGTTTAGTGCGCTCCACCATGGGAGTGTCAACAGTTCACAAGAATCAAATCCAAATTTCTTTAAAATTTCATTAGCATATTTAGATTGATTGATAAAATGCCTTGGGACTTTGTGAAATTTGTAATCCCAAGAAAATGACATTTGTCCCATCATTGACATTTGAAATTTGGAGCCTATCTCCTTAGAAAAATGGTCACATTCATTCGGTCGATCGAGGAAAAATAATATCATCAACATAGATTTGAACATGAATTAAGTGTTTGCTCGACTTTACGGTGAACAATGTCGGATCAACTGCTCCTTTTCGAATCGTTAGATAGAAGAAACCTTGATAGTGTATCGTACCATGCCCTTGGAGCTTGCTTCAACCCATAAAGGGCCTTCTTCAAGCGATAGACATGAGTAGGATGCTCGGATTCACAAAACCTTCAGTTGGTCGACGATACGACTTCTTTAAGATCTCCGCCAAGAAAAGTTGTCTTTACATCCATCGATAGACTACCATGTTCTTACTTGCGGCGTTAGCCGTGAAGATTTCGATTGCCTCGATACGTGCAACTGAAACTAATGATTCTTCAAAGTCAATACCCTTATCTTGACGGTATCCTTTTGCAACCAATCGAGCCTTGTTCTTTAACACATCACCATGCTCATCAAGTTTAACTTTGAAGATCCACTTTAAAGCAATGATCATATACGATCAGAGCATGTACTAATTCCCATACATCTAGTCGATCGAACTCATGAATTTCTTCTTGCATGGCATTGAACCATTGTCTTCATTCATGGCGCTTTAACGTCTTTTGGTTCGACCTTGGATAGTACGGAGTTGAAGAAGCACCATAAGGCATCGGTTGCAAGTTGTTTACGAGTGGATACCGGACGAGAAGGGTTTCAATGATGTTGTCCAATGGATGGTCATGTGTCCATTTTCTAAGGTGTTTTAGTGGTTGTTGTTGAGGAACCAAGTAGCGAGTTTGGATCTCCGATGAAGATGGTTTTGTAGTTGGTTCATGAGCAAATATGTTCTCAAATGGAGCATCTTGGGAGTAGCAAAGGGTTATCTCCATCAAAGGTGCCGTAAACATTTCCATGATGTACACTTGATGATTGAGTATTTGATGATGAGGATGAGTGATCCGCAGAGGCGATCTTAACTCAATGACATAGAAACCGGGCGGTTATCTACATTGATCGGGTTGGGCGCCTACCGTTGATGGATTTACCGATCATTAGCAATAGGCTCATAGTGTTCATCAAATATTGGATCAAACAGTTTCTTCAAATCATCTTCTGAAGGGGGTACATATGGAGTTGTTGGTGAGGGATTTTGTACAAGGGAAGAACTAATGAGACTATTTAATGAAGGTTGTGATGCGGGTCCAGAAATTGATTGTCCTGGAGCCATTTGCCCAGATAGCTCATCGAACGTGACGTGAATAGTTTCCATGATATTTCGAGTTCTTTTGTTGTAGATTCAGTAACCCTTCTTGTTTGATGCATAACCCACGAAAACTCCAATGTCCGCCTTAGCTCTTAATTTTCCTAAATCTTGACCGTCATTTGTTGGATAGCACAAAGCACCAAATACACGAAGGTAGGAGAGATCAAGTTTTCATTTATGGACAAGTTCATATGGAGTTTTTCCATGAGTGGTGTGTATGAGGGAACGATTTTAGGTGTAGACAAGCAGTGGCAATGGCTTCACCAAAGAAACATTGGAACCTTTGAGTAAATTAGCATTGTTCTTGCGCTTCAACAAGGGTCCGATTTTTTCAACTACACTGCTCGCTGAGGCGCACGGGACACTTCTTTAATGACCGATTCCAATGCTTTCATAAAATTGACTTAATTCTTTGTTAACGAACTCCGTGCCATTGTCTGCTCGAACAATTCTAATAATATATTAAGTCGAACTCATAGCTTGTTTGATAAGTTTGATGATGATATCGAGTTTCATCCTTTGTCCTCAAAAACTTAACCCAAGTAAATCGAGAGTAGTCATCAACAACGACTAATACATATTTCTTCCCATTTATCGCTTGCACTTTCATAGGTCCGCACAAATCCATATGAAGAGTATGAAGAACTTCCATAACCGAGTTTGCATGTTGGGTTTGTGGGCATATTTCCTTTTCCCAATTGGCATGTCGAACAAAGATGATCTTTTTCATACTTTAACTGGGTAAGCCTCTTACAAGGTCCTTTTCGAAAGATCATTAATGATGCCAAGTTCAAGTGATTGAAACAACGATGCCATAACTATGACTTTGTTTTCAAGCCTTCGACAACAAGCGATTGGAGAAGACTTCATCATGTCTTCGATAGAGATGGTGTATAGGTTTGAACCACGCTTTCCTCTTAACAGCTCCACACCATCAAGTTCTATAACGAAACAAGTATGTTTTCTAAAAGCCACCTCTAGATTAGAATCATAGAATCGACCAACAGAGAACAAGTTATGACCAAGACCTTCAACATAATATACCCCGGAGATTACATCGTCACCAACAACATAATCTCCATAACCCATAATTGCAAAGAAATGGTCGTTCTCGAATCTAGCAGCCCCGATGAATTTACTCACGCAGCTCTTGAGTCATGAGCGATCTCCAAATATATGCTTGAACAAATGAGTCCGTGTACCACATAACGATTGGAACGACTGCAGCTTGAACATGCATAAGAATGGATAATCGGATAATTGGGATCCCAATGCAATAATGGGTTCCAATTGGTTAGACAAAGAGATTGAAACATCCACATCGAGCGTAGTCAATAAAATCATTAGTAGTAGATGCCGGGCTAGTAGAAACAAGAGATCTATTCAAAGTATGTTCACTTTAAAGGTATAGTTCTACCAAGGCATCCATTTCCTAATGGGCATTGACTTAGATAATTTATGGCATAACTCCTTAAGATTAAATTTATGCCGAGGTATCCAATCGATAACCTATATTACTAAATTTTCTTCCTATGGGTTTCAATGTTTTCTAACCTTCTTCCGCCTTTGGAGCCTTCTTAGCTTGATTTTTGGCATTAACAATTTTAACTGGTATTTAACAAAGATTAATCAAATCATTCACACTACATACATGATTATAACAGAAACCAAGCAATCATCATTACATGTTTTGCCAAAAGTAGGTCGCATTAATTACAAAGATGCTTAGAGCTAACACTAGAATCAACATGATTCGCTTTATTCAACATAGTTTCATTCTTCCTAAGGTGATCTTCTACTCTTCCACGAACATTCCTAGCTTGCAAGGTCCTATCATTCTTTGTGTTTCCTCGAGGCTTTGACCGCCGCTTGGTGTCACTTTTTACAGAGGAATGGGAACATTAGTTGGTTTTGCTACTTTTTCAGTATAGAAGTGCTAGGATCCGAACTACTGAAGGCACATTAAATTTCACTTTCTTAACACTAGGCATAGAGCAAGGCATCAATATATGAGGATTTAGGGCATGTTGCTCTTAAACATTCTAACAGCCTCCCGAGATCGTTTATATATGCAAGCATACCTAATTTCACTATAGTGGCTTATTTATGCGATCCTCTTCTACAATCTTGTTGGATCGATGTACTCTAACTAAACTAACTTAGCTTGTTTAAGGTTTAACAACTGATAAATCTAAGTTATTAACAAAGAAACACCGAACAAACTCTATTAAACGGAATTTACTTAACAAAGCTAAGAAGAATAACTTTATTATTAACTCTAAATCGCTTATTATGCCGATACTTCAACAACTCTAAGAATATCGAACTTCTAAAACTCTAAATAATAACTTCAGAACTCGTATATCTAATGCCAATCTAGGGTCCTTTTATAGGCTCAAGGATAACCCTAGTCGGTTTACAATTTGTATCCTTGTACGACAAGTAATCTAATACAGAATATTCTAGAGTTACAATACTTTCTATAAACGAATATAGCAGTTCTTTGTTCTTGCAGTACTTTGACTTTCATGTGCAGTACTTTGACTTTATCTTTAGCAGTAATTTGACTCTTTGACTTTTTCCAGTACTTTGTAGTTTACAGTACTTTATCAATCTTCAGTACTTTGTCAATCTTTCATATCCCAACAATCCTCCCCTAACTTGAATTCTACTAGCTTGACTTCAAGTTCCTTCGTGAATTTATCTTTAACAGCTTTATCTTTAAGGACAGATTGTTTCTTAGTCTTTGGATTGTATTTCTGTAGTGTCTGTGCTTGTCAAAGTATCTCTAGAATTATTCTTTTATAGCATCATCCAGCAAGCTCCATCTTTTCAAAGAACATATGACAATTTGTACATTAATTCGGTTTAAGTTGCATGCTATTCTCATCACTTCGTGTGTGTTAACTTCTATGAGAGGTGAATCATTGAAAATTTAATGGATTTAGATCTCTTTACCAAAGCCATTAACTCGAGTAGCCGAATGTTTTGGTGTGTAAGACCATGGTACATTGATAACCATATGATTTTTAGCAAATCACCACTATCAATGATTTGAGTTGTTTAACCAAAAGTCGCACCTTCGGACTAGTTAGTTCTTTTATCTAATGGTGAACTAATTACCAATAATGGTTTTCCATGCCTTTACCACAAGCCATTTTCTTGTGGGCTAGTCAACTCTTCACATTAACCGATATGGTGAGTTGATTACCATACAACTTATTAGCAAGTTGTCAACTAAAAACGGATTTGAAATATCTTTACTGAGCCATTTGCTCATGGATTAGCCAATCCTTTTGTAACCATGGTGGATTGATGACCTATTGATATTTCCATCTCAAAACCATTTATTTTATTCAACCTTTGTTTCAAAATATTTGTTACTTAACAAAAGGTTTCTTTCAAAAAGCACTTAATCGGTTAAAAAGTCGCAAGCGAGACTTTGATAAAAGTATCGCTTGATCGCAGAGACTTTGAATAAAGTACTGATTTATCAAAAATAATTTATTCAAATAAGATTCATACCAGTCAGTCATCCTCATCAGCAATAGTAGTCCAGTTGATAAATAGATTGATAACCATGCAAGCAATTTCATTATCCTCTTCTACTTCCATTCCGTGCTCTAGCATCCTTCTCATCAGCTCGACAGTAAGAGGATATCTTCTATCTACAAACATGTGTATCATTGTACCATTTTCCAGCTCTAAAACATGAACACCAGACTCTTCAAAGAATCACCAACAAACAATTTCCCAATTCTCTTGATCTTTCCAAATGTCATCAGTGCTTTGCTCTTCAGTTTCCCATGTAGTTGTGAGATCTCCAAGTAAAACTAAACCAATCCTTTCTAATGGATTATGCTCAAAGTAAGCTTTCACCACATGATATAAATAGAATAGATCCACTTTATCTATAATGTGCAATAAATCCCATAGCCTATTGAACACTCTGAAACTTTCATCTTCTTTATGAAATATCAAATAATCTCCTTCTTTGGATTTCACAACTTCAAAAGAACTAATCTGAAATCTGTTCATCTTCATGTCAACATCTTCTTTGGAATATTCAAAATCTACTACTCTGAGATAATTTCATAGTTCATCCCTAGTCTCAGACCTTAACTCAACTTTTTCTTTCTTTGAGAACTGAACATCTTTAACTTCAGTTTTCCTTTTTCTTTTTAAACTCTTCTTCCTTTCTGCTTCAGTCCAAGTAGCTTCATCTCTAAAATATTTGATGCTTTCAACATGTTTCTTATAAGATTCCCTAGCAGCATCATACAATCTTTTCATCTCAAAATAATTAAACCTCTGCAATCCTTTATACCCTTGACTTTTAAGATAAGCCATCATAGCATTTCTGTCTTTAGCTTAATTAGGTCTTCTTGGCATAAATCTAACAGGAGTAAGTGACTGTAATGGTTCAACAGCTTCAGCATCCAATTCTTCTTGTATTTTCCTAGCTGCTTCTTCATTAATTGCCTCTTCATTAGTAACTTCAGCCACTACTTCAGCATTAAGTTCTTCTTGTACTTTTCTAGTTGCAGCTTCATTCCTAGCAATTTCAATTGCTCTAAGTTCTGCCAAAGTTAGCTTTTTCTTCTTAGTTTCTACCAGAACACCCTTTCCTTTATCTTTAGGATCAATTGTAGGTTGAGAAGCTCTTGGTTGTTCCTCTGAAACTTCAGAAATAGCAACACCACCCCTTAGTTGTGATAAATCTTGCAAAATTACAGCAATGAACTCATCATCACTTGCAGAATGGATGGGTTTAAGTGTAGCTTCCTCCTTTTGTATAACAGTTGAGGGACCAATAACTTCTTCATATACAATTGTTGAAGGACCAGCTTCCTCTTCAAAGTCCAAAATCCTTGGAGTTAACACTTCTTTCCTGAAGGATCCTTGTTGTTGAAAAGCAGTACTTTGATCTTCAGTACCTTTATCATCAGTACTTTGAACTTGAACTTGTTCCTCAGTATCTTGAATGACCTGTTCTTCAGTCTTTTCATGTTCTTCAGTACTTTCAGGTTCATTCTCCTTCTCAACATCTTCTTTCAAATTCTCTTCATCTAAATTCCTCCCCAATTGGACAGAAGATTGTTGATGAACCTTTTGGCGTTTGCTTTTCTTAGACTGTCTTTGCTCTTTCTTCTTTGATTTGACCCATATACGATGATGTTGAACCAAAGGCCAAACAAAATTCTTTATCCTTCTAAACTTGATTTTCAATTTCTTTATCTGCTTGGCTTGAGCCTCAGTAGTCTTTTTCAACTTAACCAACTCCCTTGTCAAAATATAATTATCCAATGTTATTTCTTTAGGGGGTTTAGTATGTGAATCATCTCCATGAATTGGTGAATGTTCCTCTGATCGAGAAGCAGGAACAGATCTTTGTGGAGATGGAGAAGGTGAGACTGCAACATCTTCTTGAACTTCAGTACTTGGGGAAGCAGTGCCTTGTGGAGATGCAGTAGCTTCTTTTGATATAGCTTGTTAAGAAGCAGTACTTGCAGATGCAGTACTTGGAGGTGCAGTACTTGCAGAGGTAGTACCTTCAGTAGCTTCATCATCTTCAGTATCAGCTCTAACAGCCTGAACAACTTCCATCATAGAAGTAGTTAAGGGAGTATCCCTTCAAGTGAATTGATCACTCTTCCTAGCCATAAAAGTGAATATTTTGGCTTGTTGAACCACAACAGGTAAAAGATCTGTTGGCTTAGGAACATCAGAAAGTTGTTTATTGAGGAATACTTGAACAAATCTTGGATACATTAGCCACTTTGAACCATGAGTGATGTGGGAAAGCATTCCATCAAGAATGAGCCTTGAGAAATTAAAAACACGATCTGTAGCAAAACCCACAATAGCAGATGCTATATTTGATCCAAATTGCTCCCAAGAAGTACTTTTTGCACTAATACAGTGAAGCAACACATGTACTAAAAACTTCCATTGAGGGCAAAAGAGTTGTTTCCTAAATGTTTGTTCATTTAAAGACCCTTCATAACCAATATGTCTAAAAGTATCCCATATCAACTGCTTATCAAACCGAATAACCCCATCTTCATCTATAAACAACAAGTCTTCTCTAATGGAGGCTTCAATAATCTTCACAGTTCTTCCAAAAACTGTAGCTCTAATATAAAATTCATCATTCTCCATATTTTCCCCAGCAGTAGCCCAAAATTCTTGAATCCAAGGCTCAATTATATCCGGCTCCACTAAAAGAGCATAACTGATTGGCGAACCAGTAAGATAATCAATGATATCATGAAAAAGTGCATTCGCTTTAGTCTTATCTAAATTAGCCGCCATATTGTGCTTGGAAACTGTAGGACGATTTGCCATTGGTGAATATGTGAGCACAATAAGAGATAAAATTGAATAATATAGAGGTGATGAGAGAAAGATGGAAAAGATTCTAAAGTATCAATATGAGAGGGAAAATCGGAGAGTAGTTATTTATGGATGAGATTTAAAAAAATCACAACCATAAATACCAAAGTTACCGTTAGAATGAATTACCCCTCAATATGACCGTTGGAACAGTACTTTAATAAGACAAATAGTACTTTTCCACGTATGCAGTACTTTCCTAAGCAGTACTTTCCAAGCAGTACTTTCATAAATAACAATACTTTTCCAAATTCGTCTGTATAAGCTAAGTACACATTAATATCCTCCCCTCAAGCAATGCACAGGACTATACTAATACTAAATAGTCCTCCCCTTAAATGTAGCTTAGTAGTTAATCATGCCAATGCTCACCACCAAGTGATTAAATCTTGAAACATCAAAGCCTTTGGTGAGTAAGTCAGCTACATTATATCTGTGTGAACCTTTACCACATTAATGAGCATGTGCTCATAGCAATCTCGAATAAAATGATGCCTAATCTGTATGTGCTTGGTCTTGGAATGATACACTAGATTCTTCACAATACAAATGGTACTCTCATTATCAATATTGATAGGAGTATTCTTGAAATTGAACCCATAGTCCAAGAGTTGATTTTGCATCCACAAAACTTGTCCACAACAACTTGCGCAGCCTACATATTCAACTTCAAGAGAGGATGTTGTCGCAATTGTTTGTTTCTTACATTGCCGGAGACTAATCTTCTTCCAAGATATTGGCATCCACCGCTTGTTGATCTTCTATCATAGTTATCACCGCATAACACTATCTCGAAAAAGCTTCTAAGTGAAAAGGTGACTCTTTTGGATACCACAACCCCAATTTAGGTTGTTGTTTCAAATAACATAAAATTCTCTTCACCGCATTCATGTGAGAGATTTTGGTGAGACTTGATATCTTGCACATAAACAAACCGCAAACATGATATCGTGCCATGATGCAAGAAGATACATAAGAGAGCCAATCATTGATCCGTATAACTTGACTTCAACAAGTTGTCCATCTTCATCTTTGCCCAATGAATTGATAGATTTAAGAGGTGTTGTAATAGCCTTCATATCATCAAAATTGAACTTCTTAAGTATGTCTCAGAACATACTTGTCTTGACTTATGAAAATTCCTTCCTTGACTGCTTAACTTGAAGTCCCAAAAGAATGTTAACTCTCCCATTGAACTCATTTGAAATTCCTTCACATCGCCTACTCAAACTCCTTAACCATAGACTTTGGTAGCCCCAAAGATGATATCATCAACATAGAATTGAACTAACATGATATCCTTCTTGTCTCTCTTGATAAACAAAGTCTTGTCAATAGCTCCCTTCGTAGCCATGTAGCAATAAGAATGTAGAGAGTCTCTCATACCAAGCTCTAGGTGCCTGATGAAGGCCATAAAGAGCCTTAACTACCTTGTAGACTTTGTTTGGATGTTTAGGATCTTCAAAACCAGGAGGATGTTTGACATAAACTTCCTCTGTAATCTTGCCATATAAAAAGGCACTTTTGACATCCATTTGGTAAACCTGAAATCCCATATAAGAAGCAAAAGCAAGAAATATTCTAATAGCTTCAATTCTTGCAAAAGGAGCAAAAACTTCCTCATAGTCTACTCCTTCTTCCCTGCTCAGATCCTTGTGCTACTAACCTTGCCTTATTCTTGATAACATTACCTCTTTCATCTCTTTTGACTCGAAACCCATCGGTTCCAATAACTCTTCCCATCCGAAGATCACATAATACCCGGACTTCTTGAAGTTTAAATTTAAGAAGTTCTTCCTGATAGCTTCAACCCGCCTTTCTTTAGTCAAAGCTTGAGCAATATTCTTGGGTTCCTCTTGAGAGATAAAACAAGTAAATAGGCGTGTTGATGGTCCTTATGATTCAATTGCTTTGTTTATACACAAAGCTAAGTAAAGCATTGTGAGGTGTTGAAAAGTCTTAGCTCGTGTCTAGTCATCACCCGTAAGTAGAAGGACCAATGATTTGATCTGAAGGTTGATTCTTATGAATTCTTAAGCTTGGAGACCGTGGAACTCCATAAGTATCCTCCAAATTAGTAACATCAAGATCTTCATTGGAATCGATAAAATACCTTCATCTTCAAACTCATCATCGTTTCTTCTAATCCGTGCATGGTAGGATCATCCAAATCATCTAAAGCATCATTAATCGGTGCAAGAAGATTTTGTTCGAAAGTAGTGTCAGCACTTGTGAGAGTACTGCAGCCTTGGTCTTCTTCTTTGCCTCTTCATAAGCTCTTCTTTGTTCATCAGTGTAAGCATGTGCTAAAACATCTTGAAGAAGCATCTAATTAAGTTCCTCTTGAATAGATTGATCCTCAGCAGACAATGAGGATTGTGGTGCAACAATACTTTGCTTAGGAGCATCAGTACTTTGCTTTGGAACAGCAATACTTTGCTTTGGAATAACAGGATCTTCATCAGGGACAACATCAGTTCTAATATGAACTCCATGAACAACATATTGTAAGTCTGCTCCATCATGCACAGGTTGATTTTCTTCTCTAACAGGTACATAGTTCATGGAAGGAGTTAAAACTTCAAGATCAAACATCCAATCAGGACCTTTACCTTTCTCATTAATTTGATCTTCTAAAAACTCAACATGAAGACAATCTTGAACCTTCTTAGTGATTCTATTGTACACTCTAAAGCCCTTATCGTTGGTACAATAACCCAATAAATATCCTTCTTCCGACTTGCCATCAAACTTTCCTGCATTATCAATTGTATTCAAAATAGTAAGAGGGCATCCAAAAGGCTTCATAAATTGAATGTTGGGTTTGTTGCCCATCCGCAACTCATAAGGTATCTTCATTTTGGTTTATGACCGAGACTCATATACATACAAGCAAGATTACTTTCAAATTGTAATTGAATAGGTAGAAGAGAATATGCTAGCATTGTTCTTGCCGCTCAATCAAAGTCCTATTCTTCCTCTCTACAACACCATTCTCATTGTGGTGTTCTTGCAATGTCGAATTCCTCTTGATGCCTTTGTTTGCACAAAAGTCATCCATAATCTTGTTTTGAATTCGGTCCATTGTCACATCTAATACATCTAACCTTGAGTCTCAATTGGTTTTCAAGTGCTATTATGAGTGTCGAATAGCATCAAAAGTATCATCCTTAAATCCCAAAAGAATACCCAATCGAATCTATCGCAATCATCTCAGAATAACCAAGCAAGACTTTTTCTTGTTTAAACTTGCCACGTAAACAGTCCAAACAAATCCATATGTAACAGCTCCAAAGGTTCTCTTATAGTCCTCTCCTCAAGCTTCTTGCATGAAGCTTTGTGTTGTTTACCCTTCTTGCATGCCAAGCATGAATGATCATTCTTGTAAGTCTTTGAAGGTAAACCTCTAACTAAATTGCCATTGACTAGTTTGTTGATATTCTTGAAATTAACATGGCCCAATCTTCTATGCCATTGGTGTGCCTCTTCAGTTGTTGCTTTAGCCATCAAACATGTGGTTCTCCCATAAGAATGTAGACTCTTCATGTCTAAGCTATACACATCATTTGTCTTTGGTACTCTAAGAACTACCAAGTTATCATCAACAGGCTTAAAGTCAGGGGAAAGGATGAGACATTCTGTGTCAGTGAATAACACATGATGCTTTTTATCATAGATTTGAGAGACTGACAATAAGTTGAACTTAAGCTCCTTCACATATCTAACATTCTCAAAATCAATACGCCCTGCTTTGATAGTTCCTTTTCCAGTAATCCTTCCTCCATTGGGATCATTCCCAAATGCAACTCTTCCTCCACTAATAGATCTAAAATCGATGTAATCTCTTTGTCTCTGTTATACTTCCGAGCAACCACTATCTACAATCGATGATCTTTAAGCTCCTCTTCCGGGTTGCCCCGAACAAAAAGAAAAGAGTTAGTGATCTTTAGGAACCCAAGCCATTATCGACTTGTGTTCCCTTTGGAGTTACAAACTCAAATTCTTTGAGTATGTAATTTCCAATGTTTTCAAAACATGATCCGTAATTATCTTTTGATTTTATCATGTGGATTTTCAAAACTTTCTCGGTTTTTCAACACAACTCTCTTTTACAAGATCATTCTCTTTTCTTGTATCACAAAACATCTCGATTCACTTTTTGTTGAAAGTAATGTTTGTCCCCAAGATTTTTCCCTCTTAACCCATTCTAGTTTAACACGTGGTTCCTGTGATCTAGATCCCTATGTGAACCATAATACCTTCTAGGTTGATAGTGATGAGATCTCCTAGGGTTCTTGTTCCAAAGAGTGTGATCAAGACCTTGTTTTGGCATGAGCAAGACTTTGAGAAAGCATCGTCTAGAATTAACAAGATTTTGGAAAGTATTGTGAGATCTTCAAGGTTTTGAAAAGGTCTTCTCGGTGTGGGTATCTATGATCCGTGAGAAATTTTGTGATTGACACTATTTGAATTATTCCGCATCGGTTTGTGCCTCTAGGTTTTCGTTCATGCACTGTTTTTGAAATTTGCTAAGGTATTTTGAGTGATGTTCACAATCCTTGATTAAATGAGTAGGACTAAAACACACAAAACATGCTTTTGACCCATACTTCCAAAGTGATTTCTTCTATGTCTATGACTAAAACTATTTTGCCTTCTAGTGAATGATTAAACTTGTTTTGACTAAATACATCCCAAAAGGTTTAGTAAGACTTGTTTTGAAAAGGTTTTCCTGAAGGTATCGCTTGTGGAGCAAGACTTTGAGTTGAAGGTACCGCTTGACTTTGAACATTGTTTCGTAGTCTCTTTGGGGTTTCAGACCTAGATTGACCAAGTAACTTTTTTCTAAACTCTAGACTGTCTACTCCAAAACGAGAAACATCAGGCCTAGGGGGTTGATGACTTCCAGTGGGATGGGGAACTGCATAATAACCGTTATCTTTCTTATACTTAGGAGGTGGTTCACTAATTGAATCCTCATTACTAGATGTGTCTACATAATTAATGAGTTTATCATCACTAGTGGTTATATCCTCTAGGTCATCATCAGCTTGATTCTCTTCTATGTTATCAAAGTCCATTCCAAAACCTAAGCCAGTTTTAATATAAGCTCTTCTCTGTTTTTGAACATAAGTAACATGTGACAGACCAGACTCACCCCAAGCAGCAAACTTAGCTAACAAATCATCTCTTTCCTTAGTCAGTTTCTCTATTTTAGAAATTTTACAGTTTAATTTCCATTCACTTAGTTTTAACTGATAATCTTGTTGTGCATATTTTTCAGCCCAAGCTACTTCATTATTTTCATGTGTTAAGATTTTAGCTTCCATAGATTCTAAGGTTATTTGGTAACCAGCTACCTCAGACCTAGCCCTAACACAATTATCTCTTTTAATCACATAACTGCCAAGTAATTTGTGATAAAAATCATGACAATTTGAGCATACCTCAGAGATAGGGGTGAACTTAGTGAAGTAGCCACCATTGCAAGTTGAACAGATCATCTTCACTTTCCATGCTCCAATCAAATTCTCCTAGACAATCTCTCGATTCCAAATCAAGCATGTATAGGTTCCTCATCAAAAGCAAGTGCTCACCCAATTCTTCCACCGACTCTTCGACTACTTCTTCCATCGCTACCATACAAGAAGTCATGGTTCATCATTAAACTCTTCACTCCACCAACTTCGATAACTTCCCTTGAGCAACCAAAGCCTTTGTTTCAAGAATTGGAATTTCTTTGAGCTCTAACTTTAGTTTCTCGATGTCCTGCTTGCTTGATACTTAGCAAACCCGCACTCCTTGCAAAGTGTCCAGTCTTTTGACAATTGAAGCATTCAATTTTGGATTTGTCAAAAGTTATTCCCTGTTTTGGTTTGAAATCAATGCTTTTTCCTGTCTTCTTCATATACTTCTTAATCCGAGCAGTGATCATAGCAACTTGCCACCTGATATCAATTTCTTCAAGTGCATCTTCTTCAATTTATGCTAGATCTTCTTCATAAGTGACGATGTAAACTAGCTTGTTGTGCAAAGAAGGAGCACACAACTTCATCCGAGTGCAAAGTAGTAGTTGGTGGAGCTTGCTCGAGCATAGGTGGAGGGTGTAAAACAGAAGATTTTGAGAAACAAGATTGAGGAGAAGCAAGATTTTTGGTTGAAATATCGCTCTTCTTTCGATGAAAGAAAAGCAATACTGTGTGATTTAGAACTGGTTTTACCATTCATCTCATGCTCATACACCTTCACTGATGGTAGACATCATCAAAGTCCATGACATCCAAACCCGTTTTCCTCCTCGATCATTGTAGCAATCACATGCCATGTAGATGGCAAACTCTTAGAAACTTCAAATTAGCATCCTCAATCGATACTTACGCCTTGTATAACTCCAACATGTTGAGGAGATTTTGAAACCTATCATAAGCGACATCAAGACTCTCTTTCACCAACTGTGAAGGTTTCAAACTGTTGTTTCATCGATTTTGTGCATCTTCTTGAAGCTTCATTCCTCCAAATCTGGTCTTGAGAGTGACCTGTAGATGCTTAGCATCTTTAGCATCATGAAATTTGAGAAGATGACCATTTGGAATGGCGCACAAGAGAATGTTGAGTGCCTTCTCTTGATTCCTTAAGGTTCTTCTTTGGTAAGGCTCGCTTTTGTGCTTTAGGTTGTCCAGAACATCAATAGGTTGGAACTTCTTCATTACGATTAACAATTACATTCCATAGAGCTTGGTCATGAATGATGTCTTGCCTCATCTTCATACACCATAGATCATATTCGCCTTTCTTGATGACTGGAATCCTCCTTGAGGTGACGGAAGGTTGAGGAACAAAATCAGTCGACATCTTTAGATTTTGTTGTAGTAGGGTTTCTTCCTAGTCAGAGTTTCCACGCAAGCTCTGATACCACTTGTTGGATCGATGTACTCTAACCAAACTAACTTAAATAGCTTGTTTAAGGTTTAACAACCTCGGATAAATCCTAAGTTATTAACAAAGAAACACTGAACAAACTCTATTAAGTATGCGGAATTTACTTAACAAAGCTAAGAAGAATAAATTTTATTATTAACTCTAAATCTGCTTATTATGCCGATACTTCAACAACTCTAAGAATATCGAACTTCTCTAAAACTCTAAATAATAACTTGTGAACTCGTACGTCTAATGCCAATCTAGGGGTCCTTTTATAGGCTCAAGGATAACCCTAGTCGGTTTACAATTTGTATCCTTGTACGACAAGTAATCTAATACAGAATATTCTAGAGTTACAATACTTTCTATAAACGAATATAACAGTTCTTTGTTCTTGCAGTACTTTGACTTTCATGTGCAGTACTTTGACTTTATCTTTAGCAGTACTTTGACTCTTTGACTTTTTCCAGTACTTTGTAGTTTACAGTACTTTATCAATCTTCAGTACTATGTCAATCTTTCATATCCCAACAAATCTCACGGAGACATTCTAGACTCTCCTTAAGGTGACAAAATAGTTATGAAACACAAGTTCGTTATTTCTAAGATGAGGAGGAATGTATTTAACAGTCACAATATATTTAGAATCTGCAGATGTCTTTGATGTAACATTCTCATTAAAGACAAGTGGCATTTTTCCTTTTACCTGACTCTTCAAGATTCTCAATTTCCTTTTGGAACGAAGTTATTTTTTCATTGTTTTTGTCACGAGTGACTTTTATTGAATCGTATAACTCTTTAAAGTGTCGTTTAACCTTTTCATTTTCTTCTAGAAAACTCTTATTTTCTTTTGTAATACGTTAATGATGTTTTGAAGATGAAAGTTTTGAGAAAGTTGAGAATCTAAATGAGGAGGCATTTGAGAGCCAGTCACATTGTTCTTTTCACCCTTTAATTGTAAGATTTGGGTTTTTAACTTTCTGATCGTGTTACAGTGAGCTTGAATTTCTTCATCACGTTTGTTTATTTTAAAAACTGCATCAAACTCTGGAACATCCTAGGATATCTTGATGTTTGAGGTTTTAACATTTTTTTTAGATGTTGATATTTTAGTTGCAAGTCAAAATGTTCAACTTCTAGCTTAGAAAAGTGTTTTACCAAATCATCGTGATCATCCTGGTCAATTTTCTCATTTAGTTTTGAGTTTTTGTTTTCAAGCTCAATGACACGATCATGGGAAACTTTCAAAGCAACAGATAATTCATGAAATTGAGAGGCAGCAATAGAATTCTTAGTAATAGTATAAAACACATCTTGAGCCACACAACTCAATACTAAGTTCTCATTAAGATATGCAGGTTCTTCCTTTCAATTTCATTATATTGGATTTCCCGTTCATAATCATTGACCTCAACTATCATTGCATCAAATTCCTTTTCCATTTCTTTAATATCTGAGTCTATCCCTTTTTGAAGACTCTCAAATTGACTTTTTAGTTGCTTAAAGAAAGGTATGACCTCGGTTAAATAGCATTCTTTAGTTTGCTCAAAACCCTTTCCCTTTAGTTATCCCCAGCAGGTGTGATTCTTCTTACATGTCTTCTCAAAATCAATGAATAGTTGATAAACAACATCTGAGGATGATTAAGGTCTTGCTCTTAGTGGAATAGTTCTATGAACTAAATTCACCGTGTATTCGGAGGATACACACGAATCGGAGGCACTTTCTAAGGGAGTGTTTGTTTCAACAAGTACATTTGCTTTTGCTTATCCATGTCTTTTTCCAAAAACTTGTTCAGGGTTAATTGAGTTTGAGGCTTAAACATGTTCAGGAGATCCAATTTTCTTTTGTGTAATCATGGGGTTTGATCGTTATGTTTTGCTTTTACACTCATGATCTTTTAGCTTCTTATCCATTTCTCCCTAGAGGCATCTTCTAATTTTCTATCCTCTTCCGTGCTTCCAATACATGATGGTGTTTGCCAAGGCTTGAGGATCTCTTTAGCCTTTTACAATACCGGGATTTGGTTCCTCTACTAGGGGTATACTATGCTTATCGCTTAAGACTCGTGCTTAGTGATCATGTGAGCGGTTCGAATGGTATTCCTTATACGCACAACTTATTTTCAAGCTTGTTTTTCAAAGTTTTAGATTGGAAAAGTCATTCAAAAGTTTTGATTCCTTAGCATTAAATTCTTGTTTAAGCACTTTAACATTATCTTGGAGTTCTTGTGTTTGCATAACAGTTTTAGAAAGCTTTTCTTGTAAGGAGTTTAACTCTTGTTTTAACACTTCTTCTCTAAAATTACTTTTTCTAATAATTGTACGCATTTGGTTATCCATTTCCTGCTCACGGGTGGTTAACTCAAACTTAGCTCGTTGTTCATAAATGGCAATTTGTTCTTTATACGCATTCAGTTCAGAGGTAACAGAATCATCTGAGGCACATGCAGTGTATTCATCAAAGACATAGTCATCATTGACTGTAGAAGATGCATCACTTGGTATGATCTCACTTTCACTTTGTATCACATATTGATCATATGGGACAATATTACTATTACCCACATTATCAATATCTTATTCATTAGTTTCATGAGATTGTACTTCGTTATGTATCTTTTGCTCATCAACTTCATCGTAAAGTTTTAATACCTCTGAAATGAGTGAATCTTTGGATGGACCAGCCTGTTGTGGTGATGAGACCTTTGGAGAGACCATTGGTGAAATGCTAGCAATGAAGATTTTCAGGCGATGGGTTCATTATCGACATCGAGTCAAATGCATCACAATCAAGAACTTGAAAGGCATTTTGATGATTGTGACCTATTTCCTAAATTGGTTGCTCATCCACATCGACATCAAATGTTTTGGCATTTCCTCAAGAAGAAACAACAACTCTTCTTCATTTAAAATCGCTCCATTGTCCTAAGGTTGCACCAAGATCATCTTGTCCCTAAAATACTCGCATTTTGAGGGTGTTTTGGAGATGTGCAGTTCCTTGCAATATGTCCTTCACCACCATAGTTGTAGCACTTGATTGGCTTTCCTTGTCCTTGAATTTTCCTTCCTTCCACGATTAGCCAAATAGCCTCCACCTACTCCACCCTTTCCTTGTTCATCTTGCCTTCCTTGCTTTGGTTGCACCATGATCTTACCATCTCTGACAATAGCATGATTGTGTAGATTAGATGCAGTTCTGATATCAATGTTAGTGTGTGGAGTGAGGTTCAGATTTTGCTTAACCATAAGAGCCAGTTGATTGATGAAATGTTCCATGATTATGTTTGAGTCTGGAGGCTTATATGCTGGATCAGGAATGAGCTTGTGGTTACCGTCACCTGTTGGTATGACTTGAGAGGCTTTGGTGGTAATTCCTAAATTTTTGTAGAATGTTGTTGAGTCATTTGATGAGCTTGCCTCTCCCTGATTAGATTTGAACTTTTTAAGAATCATTCATTCAAACATAGCATGCTTCTCATTCAAGTAGGAAAGCATACAAATGCTCAAAGTTGGTGTTCCTTAATCCTTTGGTTAACTTAAGCGGGGTGACAAATTTGTGCCATTCGATTCATGTTGTTCACAAACTTTGAGTTAAGTGAATATTTGGCATGGTCATTTTAATATTCCTCATATCATTCACAAGTTTGTGGAACCTCACATAGTATTCAAGTGACACTTTCTAGGATTCATCTCAAAGTTCTCAAAATCATCATACAATTGAGATTCCCATCTTCTTTGGTTAATTCGTAACCGAGAGAAGTATCTTAACATTGTCCCAAAGCGCCTTGGCTTCAGATGTTGTGATTGATTAACTTGTAGATGTCTTTTGGAAGACCACAAGTATAATCTTTAAAGCCTTGATATCGACGATCGTATATCTTTTCTCCTTATCATTGAGCTCACCATACGTCTTTGGTCCGTCCAAACCTAAGATCACCTGTACCATCCGTAGCGAGTTTCAAGTGTGTCTCTTGTAGTCTCAATCGATAAGGTCCTTCATCAATTGATTTGAGAATGTTAACCTATTTTCCTTTCCCAAACAAGACAACCTAATTCGTTGAGCCCATGAGTCATAATCGATTCATCAAGCATGGGTGGACGAGTATCGATCCACCGCTGAACGTCCTCACTCTGAGAAGAGATGAGTGTAGGCGCGTTGGTAGACATGATTACAGATTTCAAGGGATTTTATAACTCTTTGATTAAACCGGAAATAGATTCTTTCACGGAATTTACTAAATCAAGAGAAAACCGTAAAATGTAACAATCAGAAACAATAATACACCAAGTCGTTTCACACCTTGAAAACAAGTCGCTTTAACCAAGTCGCTTTGCACCAAGTCGCTAGGTATACAAGTCGCTTCAATGGACAAGTCGCTAGGCTCACAATTTGCTAGAGTGACAACTCGCTAGAAGAACAAGTCGCTAGTGACACAAGTCGCTATGAAGACAAATCGCTAGTGACAAATTGCTAGACACAGAAGTTGCTAAAATAACAAGTCGCTAGATGGACAAGTGGCTAGGGACAAATCGCTAGACAAAACAGTACGTGTTAGCCTCGCTTTTTCTAAAGATAACGTCACTTACATGAATTGGACTAGACGCGTAGTATACTTTGCCCTTAGGGACTAGTATCGTTTAAGTGGCAAAGATAGGGCCTATATATACCCCTCATGACTCTCCATGAGGGGTGAGGTGAAGCATTTGGTCATTTGTATTGTGTGTGTTTATCAATAAAAACCTTGTGTTTTCTCCTCCCTCTCTCTAGTTTCTCTCTCTAAAAGGATGAAGATCTTCATCTTCTTCCACTAACCCCGACCTCCCAAAACCACATAAATCATATTTTAATCGGTCCTAACAAGTGGTATAGAGGCATGGTTTTCTTGTGTTGATTTATGTTGGTTTTTATACATGTTTTTTGACTGTTTTTGTGCTTATTTTGTGGGTCGGAATTTTTTTTCCGAGTATCTTGGGTAAACAGTTTAATACATGTTTGGTATCCTTATTTTTGGTCCAAAACTGTCATCTGGTCATACATGTATATATCTGTCTTGGTCAATAACTGGTCCAAACAATATATCAATCTTTAGATATTTTTTTGTCCAAATCTGTGAAGTTTACTTGTGGTCAAACCGTCATACTCATCTGGTCAAAACGGGTCAACAGAAGCAGTTTGATGCTATTTCTGGGATTATTATGAAGAATGACGGAAAAGTGGTCGGATAAACTCATGGGAAAAAATGTCAAAGGGTCAAAACCCTTTTTCTACGCATAAGGAGCATCTACAGAGTAGTTACGCGCAACTGTGAACTTACGCGTAAGAAATTTTACGCGTAAGGTCTTTTACGCTTAAGCCTTGGCTTACGCCTAAGAAATGGCCTACGCATATGTTTACGCGTATGCTTACGCATAAGCATGAAGTTACTCGTAAGGCTACGCATAAGGACCAAGACTTGTCTTACGCATAAGGATTTGAAGAAAAAAAAAAAAAAAAAAAAAAAAAAAAGTTACGCGTAAAATAGACCAAGACCACAACATCAATACCATAGACCAAGATAAATTCTACGACCTCATTACCATTTACATCATCGGTCCGAAACCATCCCTAGACCTAGACTCACTTCAAAGGACCTCACTATCACTCCCCATCTCTCATTCATATTTCAAGACTCAAAGCAGAAAAAATTCAATCTATCTCGATTTGTTACACTCTTTATTGCAATCTTTTATAGATTGTTTTAAGTGAAAAACTTATCCTCATTGATCATGTAAGAAGACCAAGCTTCAAGTAATATTCGAACCTTAAGAAAGACTATAACAAGGATGTTATATCTCTTTTCTTAGTTTCGTTAAAAACTCAAACAATTACACCTACCCGAGACCATATTTTAATGATCTTGAAGTCTTTTTCACTGATTTCTTGATTCGGATTAAGGAGCACATGAAGAAAGAGGTTCGGTGTGTTTAAGTTTGTCGTGTTTGATGTTCGGATTATAGATAGAATGAGATATGATCTGAGTTGGGGTTTGAGAGAAGAAAGGTGTGGTAGGCGTATTTTTTATCAAGTAAAGTTTAGGTCAAAGGATGGATTAGGGTAAAAGGATATAACGTTTCTTATATACCGGATCTAATATACTCGAACATGGGACATGTATCATTATTGGATCGGGTCTCTCACTTCAATTCGTTACTAGGCTGCTTTGGGCTTTCAATGATTATTGGATTTGGGCTTTGGCGTCAATCTAATAGTGTTAGACTTAAAATGATGGACGAATTGACACAGTAATAGACTGAAAATGATATCCGTATTTTTTAAGCTAATGTCATATTTAGCTAAAAAATTAGGATAACATTTCATATCGAGAGTGGTATTTTTGGTATGGTAAAATTTCACGGGAGGATACATTATTCACGGCTTAAGAAGATCTAAAAAAATGACTACGGGGTTTTTGTACGGTATTTTTGATTCAAAATTGAAGTGACATTTCACGGGTGGACTTCTTTATCTTTGAGACGATGGTTGGTTAGTTGCATGTCTCAAGATAACTTGTTCGGGCACATTATGAAATTTGACAATCCGGTTATAACTGATGTAAGGAGTTACGTTGTAGTGCTCACAGTGTGTAACCATCACTTTAAGGAGTTACGTTGTAGTGCTCAATGTCACACGGCGTTGTGGATTGTTCAAAAATTTAGAACAAGCAGTAAGTCACAAAGTTGGGATGTTTACTTCCTTTTCAAGTTAGTCGTATCAGGTTCTCTCCACATGTGGTCATTACAATTAGCCGGTGACTTCTAAGGAGGTTCGATTACAGGTTGGTTTGAGAGAAGTATATTGAGAGTATTTTTGCGACATATTCTCACCGAATTTAGCTCAATCAAAGGTTTTAATATTCATCAAGAAGGTAATACGGCATGTACGCAACATTATGATGATTTCGATAGCTCGCAACCATCGGGAGGGAGAAGTTGGTATTTCATCTTCCGTGATTGGATTACGAAGGATTTGTGCTTAAGACCAGAAGAAGGAGATTTAGTGTGGTGTACATGGGGCTTTTACCAACTTGGATGCAATACTAAGTGATTTATGTTGTTATGATGTTCCCGAGCGACAACCAATGTCGATCAAGAGTTTACTTTCTCTGCTGCGTGTGCGAAGATTAAAGGCGTGTTGGAAGAGTGTTGTCGGTTCGGGAGGGAGCAGAGAAAGAAAAAGGCTCACTAGTTAGGAGGAGTAATAACCTAACTAGACCGTTCTGATTGAAGTTCGAGCTACAAGAAGATCATTTACCGAGGTCATCGGAAGGAGAACTTCAAGTTTGCCTCGATATCTAAACTACGAGACTCTGCGCTTCAAGAAAGTCAACATTGTTCTTTACTATTGTAATTTACTTTGTTTTGTATTTATAGGTCTCATTGTAACCATTCACGTGTGACGCTATCTTGGAGGAGATTGTTAGCCTCGCTTTTCTAAAGATAACGTCACTTACGTGAATGGACTAGACATAGTATACTTTGCCCTTAGGGACTAGTATCATTTAAGTGGCAAAGATAGGGCCTATATATACCCCTCATGACTCTCCATGAGGGGTGAGGTGAAGCATTTGGTCATTTGTATTGTGTGTGTTTATCAATAAAAACCTTGTGTTTTTGCCTCTCTCTAGTTTCTCTCTTTAAAAGGATGAAGATCTTCATCTTCTTCCACCAACCCCGACTCCCAAAACCACATAAATCATATGTTAATCAGTCCTAACAGTACGACCACTACTTTGTACTATTTTTCGCTTTGTCTCAAAAGACAAATCGCTAGAGCACAAATCGCTTCCCACAACAAAGTCAAGTCGCTGAAGAACGTAGAGACAAGTCGCTACAAAAAATCTATGCACAAATCGCTTCCCACAACAAAGACAAGTCGCTGAAAATGTAGACACAAGTCGCTACGAAGAACTCAATTCCGAGACACAAGTCGCTAGATTGAAATATTCAAAAGCAACACTTTTCAATCCAAAAATGTTAGGAATTGGAAATTCTACAAGTGAAGTGTCGGTCACCCCAAGTATTATCTAGCATAAGTTAGCTCATAGACATATCGTTTGTTACGTTATTTGTGAGTTTATTAGTTAGTTATTAGTGTAGTTTACTTTAGTGTAACACCGTGGAGGAAGGACGGGTCTTTACCCATTGTATGCCTAATCCACAGCCCGAAGGAGGGCGTGCTTCTTTGTATAAATAGCCCTCTCCCCACACGGGAGAGGGTTGGATGTTCATTTGGAAACTAACCTTCCATGAGTTTCTCTTACTAGATTATCCCACTTTCTCTCTCTAAAATCATATATACGCCCATATTTGTGATTGTTTGTGTGTTTGTGAAATCCAATATATTACAAATGGTATCAAGAGCCATGGTTTAATCATCTCTTACATATCCTTGGATTTCTAGTGGTGTTATATGGTTTTTGGGTTTGAAAAAGTTTAGTGGTTTTTGCATCATTTGGATCATTTCTTGTGTTAAAGTTTGAATTTTGAGTGTACTTTTGTGTTTAGAGTCATTGTAAGTGCTTGGGTTTTGATTTGGAAAGCTTGAATCACTGTGGTTGAACTTGTTTTGGATTGAAAAGGGTTGTGATTAAGTTTCTCTTGCTAGCGACTTAGTTCTCGGATAAGTTTTCTACTTAGCGACTTGCTTCATAAGTTGGTAGCGACTTGCAGTTTAAGAGGTAGCGATTTGAGCTCTAGCGACTTGTTTATTGAGACAAGCCGACAAACAGTACAAAGTAGTGGAGGTTCCACTTCGGCTAGCGACTTGGTTGACGGAGCAACTTGTCTTTATTATTTCTAGCGACTTGTCTTTGTTGCACATAGCGAGTTGTTCTTTAGCGACTTGTCTGCTTAGCGATTTGGTGCTTTAGCGACTTGAGGTTTTAGCGAGTTGCTACTTAGCAACTTGTTCCTAAGGTTTAGAGCAACTTGAGTACCTAGCGACTTGGGTAAGTAGCGACTTGTCTTCAAGGTAGTTAGCGATTTGGTGAATTAATGCAAGCAACTTGTGCCTAATATCCATCAACACAATGTCTTACATCACTGACCTTTAATCTCCAAAGTGCTTGAACTTTATGATACTTCACAGAACAAAGAAACTGTTTGCTACTCAGAATGTTTAACCATGATTGATTCAGATTATGATCAAAACACTTTACATTCGAGTCGGACATCAAAGAATCACACCGTTAATGATACATGATGCGAGCAAATGGAATGCAACATTGAGCCTTATCAACTACTTCATCAACACCTCACAACTGTTATCCACACAGCTGGGATCGAACATTGATGCTCTCTTCCGCCAAGACTTACCTACATTAACAAGAACCTTTTTGTTGAACTTAGAACAACTAAAGCTTCAAATTACCAAAAGGAATGTATTAATGGATGATTCCAATGCTGCACTTCAGGTTATCTACAACCAATTTCAGCCATTCATCAATGGGGAATATATCGCAGACTTCGATCAACACGTTACTAGAATTTCCTTCAAGAAATATACTAGAATGGAGATTCATGAGTTCATCAACACATTTATCCAACTTATGGATAATGTGGAAAAGTACATTAAGGAAGCTGCTCAAGAGAATGATAATTTGAATGCTTTGAATGGGTGTCAAGATAAATTAAGTGAAAGTTGTGATATGTCGGGTAATGGATCGGTTGAGCGGACGGATGATCTTGAATGCGAATATCATATACAACAAAAGATGATGAAACAGTTGTCTTGAATCTGAGGCTCAGTCGGATATGCTAGAAGCAACAAGCATTTCGATTACTCTGTTATGCATGATTTGAATGCAGATGTCACACCAACAAATGAACAGGCGTCATGTGATGAGGTACCCTTAACTAATGAACATAATGCATCTGCTAATGTACCTGATCAATATGATCCTATTTCTGAACATGACATTGTTAAATGTTTCTTGGTTGAGCCTGAGTCTAAAATCTTTAAAACAAATGAAATGGTTGAAAAAAGGGTTTTTGATGAACTTTCAAACAAATATTCAACTCTTCAAAACCATTGTATTTCCTTAGAAATTGCAATACAACAAAGAGAAGAAAGTTTTCTTGCTACAAAACCTTGCATAAATCCGGAATTCCTATAATTTTGAGAATTTTTGAAATTAACAAGTTAAAAACCAGTTCGGGACAAAGATTCAACCATTTGTAATCGAAATTGCAACTCGGATCGCATAAGAGTTGTAATATAGGGATGAACAATTCTAACTATAAGGTAAGTGATACGCTTAAATCTAGGAATGATGAATTGGCTCTATGTGTGTCCAACTTATTAAGGAAAATGATTCCTTAAGAAAGAACTTATTAGAAAACAATTCCAAGTTGATAGATCAAACTAACTCCTTGTTGTCAGACATTGATGCCCTCAAAGCCCAAATTCAGGATAAGAGCTTCACCATTGTTGCCTTAAAAAATGAGCTTTGGAAATCTATTGGAAATAAGGTGAACACTAAGTTTGCAAAACCATCAACCTTGGGAAAGCCAATTGTACTGAACAACTCAGAATGTACTGTAGTTAGGCAGCCCAATGCTTTTAGAACAAAATGATTTAAACCATGAAATCTAAGCTTGCCTCCCAAGTTGATGAGAATACGTTTAAATCAAAACCGGTCACTTCACTAATTCATTCCGATATGATTAATAACAATCCCGACAATGCTCAAAGCCCTAAGATCAGGAATATTAAGAGGTCATCTAGTTCTTATAAGAAGCATCAAATGGCTGATCAATCCACTAAGAAACAAACTAATTCCAAAAGGACCAATGTTCAAAATAGGGAAGTGGCCACATCCAAATCTACTAGCAATTATTTCAAATGGATTCCCACTGGTAGATTATTTAAGTTTTCATGATCCAAACGGACATACACACCTAGATCTTGCCTTAAGTGGATGCCTATAGGAAAAATCTTCAAGAACATTGAACCTAAAGGGATTTCTATCAATGACACTCCTAGACCAAACTGTGCAACATCCAATAGTGAGGATAATCATGCCACTAACTCATCTATTTGCAATACTACATGTGCTATTAGTGCAAAGTGTTCTCGATCTTTTCGGTACAATGCTCAATTCAATCATGAACATCATGATCGGTTTCCATCATAAATGAAGATTGCTCACTCGGAATTGTAGCCTATTAGAATTGATGTACCTCGTGCTTTGACTCATGTTCAACTTGATTCATGACTCGTTTTCGTGAATCCGTGTACAAATTAATTTTTCACTTATTTCAAAAAATAAATAAATAAATTTATTCTATTTTAAAATTAATTTTAAAACTTTACCCACAATCGATAAAGATGTATCTCTTGTTATCGATAACATCTACGGTCCTAGAAATGTCATTCAATAATGATACGGGTCCATAGATGAAGTTCGAACAAAAGATATATTCTATTTTATAACGGAGGTTGAATTTCAATCAATGTTCACTCTTAATTGGTGACATTGATTGAGATAATATTTCAATTTATCTACGCATCATTATACGATATATGTGATGTGCCTACTTGTTTCTTTGCTACATGTTATCCATGTTATGTCATATATGGTACTTGTCATATTACTCTACATGAATGCTTCTTATCCACCGTGATCTCGCATGCAATCGATAAGTACAAGGACTTAAAGTGTCAATAGTACAAATTTATGTGTGATACTAAGATAGGTAGCGACTTGTCTCATTTATCATAATAATAAGGACCAAATATGTCATTAGTTGAAAATTTAGAATGGTTCCTAAGCTGTAGCGACTTGTTTTAATCATGGGTAGCGACTTGGTTCTAGTAAGGGGTAGCGACTTGTTTCTTATGCCAACCTTAAGATAGCGAGTTGTCTCATTAAACACGTTTACAAGGATGAATATGTCAATATGCTAAATTTAAGATGGCGACTTGTCTCATTTTAAAATAGCGAGTTACCTCATTGAACTCGTTTACAAGGATTAAATGTGTCAATATGCTAAACTTGTAAACGGTTCATAACCCCTTAGCGACTTGACACAACTCACATATTTTCAAAACCACAAAAGTGTTTCTCTTTCTCTCGTAACCCTTGTTGTAGCGACTTGATTGTGGTAGGTTAATTTCAATGCTTTGTTTTAAATCGTGTATATTTTATACCTCCTCTAACGCAAATCTCTTAACAGATTCCACCTTGCATTTTTTCTCGTCAATTGACTCTCTCGTTTAGGTTTGTTAATGAATTCGCTTAATGGGAACACTTGATATTAAATTAGTTGTTGTTTGGGTTAACTAGGATAGATGTGATGGTGGATTTGTATGTTTAAATGGGTCCTTGCGTGTATTGTTGTAATTTTTGCTTGAGTTTGTTGCGTTGTGATGTTCTGATTATGTTTATGCTTGTGGTTTTTTTGGATTGGTTCATTGAAACGATTTGGTTGTGTCGTTGTCTTGGTTATATCTGTTGATTGGATTGTTGTTTTATGCGTATGTCATGTCATGTTCTTGGTAGCGACTTACCTGATAGCAATGTGTTCTTGGTAGCGAGTTGGTTCACATATTCCTCATGGCGAGTTGTGAAATCTTAATACATTCTTGCTAGTGACTTTCTTTGTAACTGGGTAATACGAATAGTAGCGACTTAGCCATGTAATTTTTTATAGCGACTTGTATTGACAAGTTAGCGACTTGCTTAAAATTTTTCATAAAGGCGACTTGTTAAGTATGTTTTCTCATAGCGACTTGTTTTGACAAGTTAGCGACTTGCTATATCATTTTCACAATGGCGACTTGTCACTAATTTTTTTCTTGTGGCAACTTGTTTTGTCAAATTGTTTAAAGCGACTTGCTATAATAATTTCATGCTAGCGACTTGGTTCAGGTTTACTTGTAGCGATTTGTCTTGACAAATTGCTCATAGCGACTTGCTATAACATTTTTGGTTTAAGCAATTTGTATCTGGTTTCTCCTGTAGTGACTTGATTTGACAACTTGTTTTAGCAACTTGTTATAACACTTCCATAATACCATCTTGTCTCATGAAATCCTATTATTGCAACTTTGTTTTTAACTCAAAACAACTTGTCTCTTGAAAACTTTGTCAAAATGATTTGTTACTTTGAAAATTACTAAAGCTACTTAATCTATTTCCTAAGCATTTCAATCTGTTTATTGGTATTCTGTCAAGTATGCTACTCGTTGTGTTTTTGTCATGAGGTTGCATTAAAAGTTGTTTAGCTAACCATGTCTAATCTAACATGCTCTCAAACACTGTTGTTGTATGTGTGTCTCTTTAGATTCTCAATGGCAAACACAACCTCATCTAAGAACTATTCACCCACAGTTCTTACAGATAATGAAATTTTTCCAGAAGATAAATGGGTAGAGATAGGAAAAAGCATCTGCTATGTGGACATGGAAAGATTGCAACAAAATCCAATCTTCAAAGTGGCAATTGATATTCTTAAAAACACTAATTTCTTTAGTGCCTTGACCAAGCAATGCATAATCCCCTCCATTTACCTACAACAATTTTGGAACACCATTACATGGGACAAAATCACTGCCACTTATTCCTGCAAGCTTGATGATAAGGAATTTGAAATCACATCTGACATTCTCAGTAAGGCCCTAGGAATCACACCATGTGATCCTACCATACAATCTGTCCCTCCACCTAGTGCGGAAGAGTTAATAGACTTTCTAAATGATTTGGGTTATCAAGTTAACATAACAAGATCTTCAGATATCATCATCGGAAACATGTATCAACCTTGGAGAGCCATTACTACTATTCTGAACTTATGTTTATCTGGCAAAACCTCAGGGTTCGATAAAGTAAGGATACCAATTCTGCAAATCTTATGGGGTCTCGTCAAATGGGTGAGCATTGATGTCTCGGAACGTATTTGGGAAGAATTCTTGTTGTCGATGCACACTTTCATCACTGATAGAAAAAATGTTCAGAATCAAGCTCAAGGAAGAAAGAAAGTACACAAACTTGTGATTCCTAGCATAAGATTCTCGAAGCTTGTCATCCAGTTCTTGCAACAGACTCATAACTTTAATCCTAGGAGTGAATCAGTCCTCCATAATGCTAGGGATGAATTTGTACTCGGTAAACTCAAGTATGTTGCTAGAGGGGTTAATAAAGAGATCTTTGGAATGCCAATTCCTGATGCACTTCTCATAGATGATATTAAGAAGACGCTCCACCGGCTTCATCACCTCAAATTCTAACATCTGATCAACTGCTCGACAAAGCTGTAAAACGAATTGAAGCTCTTGAGAGGCAACTGCCTAAATATGTCAACGCCCTCAAGCAACGTGTCTACAAGTTAGAGAATCTTAAATTCGATCAAGGTGTTGCAGATGCAATTGAGGGAGAGGTAAAAGATGTTGTTGAATGGGCAATGCAGGCTCCACTGCTTCAACGATTGATCCGTGCCAAACCGTCAAGTTTTATCACTCAAGCCTGCCACTTGTGAATGGCCGACCGTAAGAAACTTGAAACGGTTAAGACACGAACTCAATGAAGATCTGAGGAGTATAGGGTTTCCCCGGGTCGTTATGTCCCTGCGAGCTATGCAATGGATCACCCGACGAATAGTGATCGAGATTTGAAGGAAAAGAGAT
Organism: Chrysanthemum lavandulifolium; assembly: GCA_022545495.1. Classification (NCBI taxonomy): domain Eukaryota; kingdom Viridiplantae; phylum Streptophyta; class Magnoliopsida; order Asterales; family Asteraceae; genus Chrysanthemum; species Chrysanthemum lavandulifolium. Next base: position 36,476,080 of record CM040240.1, read on the forward strand.
TTGAATATGATTATAACTAATGAAAAGCCCATAAACTACAGGGGCTTAAATGCAAATTAAAGGAAATTAAAAGATAAAAAAATATTAAATAAACGCTATCACTATATTTAAAATGATGTTTTGATTTTATGTTTTTATAAAGCGGAATTAAAAACTACGTTACGTCTGATTGAAAAAGTGAAACTAAAGCAATATAAATCCTAAAAATATGAAAATAATATTTTACAAACCTAATGATAAAAGAAAATATTTAGAAAAGAAAATTATTTTACAACTATTTAATTAATTATTATTAATTAAAAACTATTTTTAACTATTAAATATTAACCTAAAATACAAGAAAATATGAAACAAAGCTAGAAAAATAAAATTTTGACTTAGAAAAATCTAAAATAACAAAATAGAATTTTCAAAACTATTTTGTATTTTTCTCAATATTTTGTATTTTCTAGGAATTAAAACTATTTAAAACTAATTAAATTATTTAAAATACAAATTTAACTAAGAAAAATGTGAAAAATATTTTTTGTCTTTTATATTTATCTTAACTTAAGAAAATGAAAATTATTTTTGAAGCTTTTCTTAATTAATTGTATTTAAAGCTAATTAAAAAGGCCTAAAAATTAATTTAAATGCAGAAAAATAGCAAACCAACTTAGAAAAATATGAAAATTTCAGGAAAACTCTAAAATTATATTAGAAACTAGGAAAAATAGAAAAGCAGTAGCTTGTGTGGAGGAAAATGAAACTGATGTGCCAAGTGCTTATAAATAAGCACTTGAATAAGCCAAATGAACAAAATAAGCCACCAACTGATAACAAAGGCTATAATATGCTAAAAGAACTAAAATGCAACAAATCTCAACTGCTTATAACCTCTGAATTGCAAAATACCAAGATTTGATGAAATGAGCTTAAGAGATAAAAACAGATTTGGGTGCCTACTTGCAGCCTATCAATAAGCTCTCAAATAAGCTTGAAACTAGAAAACAATTATTGGAACTTAAATAAGACCTGACCAAGAACTAAAAAACAAAAGATGGGACCTGGACAAGCTCAATTGAGCTTGTGGCAAGGGTTGCAAGATCTGCAAAACCCACATGCAGACTCGATTAACATCGAGTCGGTTGCGACAGGAAATGAGCCCCAATTGATAAGCCCATATGATGCTTATAGAAAATTTGTAAAATCTAGAAAATGGTGATAAGGAATTAGACCAAGTGAAGATTATGAAGCCACAAATCTTACTGATTTTGACCCAGAGATGAGTCCACTAAAAATCTTCCTAGTTGGGCTAAAAACTGATTTTGCAATGTTTTGACTTTTGAAGAAAAAGTGAGATGTTGACTTAAATGAGATTTGAAGCTAATTTATGGACTTATTATGATGTATTGAGATGAAATGAAACTGAAATAAGCTAGTTCTATGAATTTGAAACACAAAACAAGATTTTGATTTACCACAATAACAACAGTTAAAGAACTAAAGACAAATGAGATGGATTTTGACTTTGGGCCTTAGCAGACACAAGTATATGACAGATATGAGTCTCAAATGACTAAACAAACATGAAACACCAGGACTTAACACTGAATAAACCTTAAAACCAGATTTGCTGTCAAATCCAAACACCTCTTTAAAACATTGATTTGCAATCAAACCTATCCAAACTGCTAAACTGGTTTATGCAATAGATCAATCTAAGCTTAACTATCTTAAATACAACTAAATATACTAATTTAAACTAATGGTGATCACAGATATTCATACAAGCATAAAATGCAAAATGGACTTGAAAATTGAAACTGAGAAACTCACTCACATGTGTCCAAATTGTTTGCAGTGCCAAAACCGCACCCAAACCACTACCTAACCTAGTTTATTTTAACCCAAATCAACCTCTCAGATCCACCATATCCAATTCCATTGCAATTTGAGCTCATAGTTGACTTTTGTTGACCATGTACCACATTTACTTGAAAATGAATTGTGACCTTATCAAAAGCATTCAGTAGCTTGTATGAAATATTTGAACTGAAATAGAAGCCTTTAGAAGCTTTAATGTAAGAATTTGAAAGTGAATTTTTCAACAGTAGCAGTAAAACATTAATCCAACTTGAAACTTTGAATTGAAACTTACAAATGCCTTACAATGATTATCCAATTGAAAGTTAATACATAGAAACCGAAATCACAAGATTTTGCTTTCAACTAATACATTTATTTAAAAAGCGACATTAAAGGAAAACTTAAAACTAACTCTCGCTTTTGCTTGCTTCTTTCCTCCCTTTTATATGCCCATGTCTTCTCTCTCTCTGCAAATCCCACTTTCTGTTTTGGCCTTTGGATGGCTTTAAGTTGATTTTGGCCATAGGATCATATTTGGCGGAAAGCGGATATTTGGCAATTGAGGTTGAGTGAGGGGGAGGGTGAAGCATTAAATGCATCTTGGAGTGTAGGAGAGGTGAGGGGACATGGAAGGGATAAGGTGATGGGTGCTTGAGTGTATGCAGGTGTTTGCAGGGAGTCAAGTGGGGAGAAGGAAAAAACGCTAGCAAGGGGTTAGTCAAACCACATTTGACTTGGGCAGTATATTAAAAAGGGGGTCCAAAATGCTTATTTGACAGGGGGTCCAAGGGGTGGTAAGGTCCAAATTGGTTTGTAAAGGGTTAAAAACACAAGGACCTAGTTTGTAAATTCTGAAAATGTAGGGACTAGAAGTGCCAATTCATCAAAGATGTTTTAGGGGCTGAAATTGACAAGTTCCAAAAGTACAAGGACCAAAGCTGACATTTTCCAATTTCCAAGGACCAATTTTGCCAAATTTGAAACTTGGAGGACCAAACTTGTAATTTCTCAAAACTTTGACATTTTTCACCAAAGGACTAATTTTGACAAGTTATGATTTAAAAAGGACCTTTGGTGATTTTTCTTTGAAATTATGTGCTCGTGGACTGCTTTCGACAACTTTTGAAACTTGGGGACTGAAGCGCCAATTATGCAAACTTTGCTCAATTTTCATCGATTTTGAACATTTGCATCGACACATATAAAATGCAATTTTGGAATATTTTCGATATTTTGATGCATTTGAGCATTTTAAACGTTTTGAGTTCAGATTGACTAAAATGATGAGTATTTACACACATCAATCCCCACACTAAACTATTGCTAGTCCCTAGCAATCTTTTGAAAAAACTTAATGGATTTGAATCTCTTTACCAAAAGCCATTACTTCGGAGTAGCCAAATGTTTTAGTTCAAGTAAGAACCATGGTACACCGATAACCATGTGATTTTGAGCAAACCACCGACTTTCAACGGTTTGATTTTGTCTTTACGAGCCGTTTGTACGGACTAGCCAACTCTTAGATAAATTATCAATATTATCTTTGGTGAGTGATTACCAATTATGGTTTTCCATCGGCTTTACCACAAGCCATAAACTTGTGGGCTAGCCAACTCTTCACTTTTAAGGATATGGTGGTGAATACCATACAATTTTGGGCAAATTGCAAGTCGTCAACGGTTTGAGATATCTTTACCAAGATCCGTTTGCTCGGAATAGCCAATCCTTTTGTTTATTAGACAAGCGGATGATAACCAATTGAGTAAGTGTAAAACACTTACTCCAAAAAAAATTGGCCAAAAACGGGAATTGGTATAATTATATGATAAAATTAGTGAGAATTCCTCCCACACTTAGAAATGAATATTGCCTCAATATTCAAAGTACCTGCAGTTATGCGAAACAAAGAACGAAAAGGAAATACTACGGCCATTATTTAGAATGATTTTTTTTTTTTTTTTTTTTTTTTGAAAACTTATATATATATAACATGTGGGCACTCCCCACACTAGGTGGAACACATGGGTGAAAACCCATGTTTAGCTCTTATTTTTGATTACCGAGTCGCTAGCTTGACTCGACCCGAATTGATTGGTTCATGGGAAGCAAAGTGGAAGAAGCAATCTCCATGGACTTTCATTCAAGATGTTTGGACAAACATTTGAAGCACGTGAAAGTTCCACACCGATGAGATATATTCGGCTCAAGATAATGGTACATGAAAATGCCGGGATCAAGATAATGTCTTCATTCGAAGGAGTGAAGAACAGGAGCTTACGGGATAGGTGAAGAAGAGATAAAAACCATGATAAACATCATGATTAACTCATCATCATCGAAGGAGAATTCATAATAGCATGAATCTCATCATTTAAGCTCAATTGGTCTAGACATATCCGGGTGTGTCTAGATCAAGTAGAAATTATCATACTCGCGGAGATATGATATGAGTGAGTTCATCGAGAACTCCATGAAGGTGAATGAATCATATTCGGAATTGATATGAGTGGGTTCTTTGGCGAACTCCTCAAAAGTAAATGATTCATGAGCGAGGGAGAATTATGAGAATGAGAAGTGGTACGCCACTAATCTTCTCTCCCGTATTATCAAAGCAGAAGGCTTTCATTTAGGAATAGAATCATCGGAAAGAATGTCACTATCCTTAATGGGGATAGGAGATGAAATAGGTTTTTCTTTGAAAGCCTCGATTTTAGAAATGAGAAGGCGACATTCAATAATGTTGCTCAAGAGCTTCATCTTTGATTTCGATGTCGGTAACTTCATCATTCTCTTCTTCTAAGCTAACAAACTCGGAAGGTGAATCTTCCACATAAATGATGTCTCCACAAGATAGCGAATCATCATCATCGAATCGGAGAACATCTCAACATGATCATTTTGGAAGACAAGAGGAGGAGGATATCACACAAATGCTCGAGAATTCCCGTGACTCTCTTGGGATTGGGACAAGGTTCTCAACACTAGACTTTATGAATTCGTCCGATTCCTTTTCGTGAACAAAGTGTCGAGATGCTCGTCCCCATAATAAGAGAGTGAGTGTGAATCTCGGGTGTGATAGCGATTGTTTGAGATGGAATCTCAGCTCTTTGGGATATCAACCGGCGAGGGAGTTGAGAAATATTATCTTTAAAAGGATAAAACTCTCCTCGTCATCGTCATAAAGAGTGACTTGAGAAATTGGGAGCTTGATTTGCTTGCTCTAGGATTAATAATTCTTCCTAGATTTGCGAGCCTCTCGTTCTTCTGGTTCTTGACCGCAATTCTCCTATGGTCTTTTCACCACTCACTTGATTCTTAAAGTTACTAATCATATCATCAAGTGCTTTCATTGTGGTTTTAAAATCTTGGGAGATTTCTTGAGATAACGGCTCGGTGGAGTTTGAACCGTATGGTCTTGTGGAGGTTGGAAATTATCAAACATGTGAGAGTCATGATTGTTACAAGGAACCTGGGTTCCCTATTTGACAATCAAAGTGAAATGGGGACCTCCACGGTACTCACAACAAGAAAGCTGTTAAGTCGGGGATGGTGAATCATATGGATTTTGGTCATACCAAAGTTACGAGCATCACCGAAAAGCTGCTCATAGACAAACGTGTTTCCGGATTGACACTCAAATCCTTGGTGAGGACCTCCACAATTTTCACAGCAGTAGTGTTGATTATATGAAGATAGGTCGGGTGTGGTGGGTAATTGGAAAATTTTGAGGGGTCGTTAAATGAGTTCTGATTAGAATCATAATCAAATGAATTCCTCGAACCACAAAACAAACAACTCCATTTATGGATATCATTACCACATTGTACACAAGTACACCAACGACAGGGTGAACCATAAAGAGGCTCACCACAACCGACACAAGGAATAAGCGATTGCATTTGATAGTTATAAGAAGGAATCGGTTTATTCAAAGAATCAACAAAACCAACATGGTGATCCGAATGACTATCAAGTCTCAAGAACATTCGAGAAAAATCGGGAGGTGGGACAAGTGGTGTGCTCGAGAGCTAGCAATTTCCACCACTCCGTTATGGTCTCCGGTTCTTGAGCGGGTTCATCGGGTTGTGGCGGATGGTCGGAAAAACTTGGAGAATCATCGAGAGTTATCGACAATTCGCACCAATAACAATATTTGCTTGCACCCATCCTTCCACATTGCTTGCATAAACAATCCGGATTCGACAGAGAGTTGATCCTCTTCCATACGGCTTTTGCGGTGGAAACAACGAGGATAATCGATCGTCGCCATGAGAATTAGACATGTAGAGGTTAAAGAAATAGAATTAAACGGTTTTGAGGTTAAAGAAGAGTAGAATCAAATGGTGCGAGGGGGTAAGAGAAATAGAATCATACGGATAAGAGGCATGAGAAGAGTATTTTTGTATTTTATAAGAAAATATAAATATATGTAGATGGATGGTATGAACAAAGAGTGAATATTCAAATCACTAATCGCTAAGCGGAAGATAATCAAGACCTGACTCCCGGCGCGTAAAATTTGATCCGTGCCAAACCGTCAGTTTTATCACTCAAGCCCGCCACTTGTGAATGGCCGACCGTAAGAAACTTAAAGCGGTTAAGACACGAACTCAATGAAGATCTGAGGAGTATAGGGTTTCCCCGGGTCGTTATGTCCCAGCGAGCTATGCAATGGATCACCCGACGAATAGTGATCGAGAGATTTGAACGGGAAAAGAGATTTGAATATGATTATAACTAAGGAAAAGCCCATAAACTACAGGGGCTTAAATGCAAATTAAAGGGAATTAAAAAGATAAAAAAAAATATATTAAATAAACGCTATCACTATATTTAAAATGATGTTTTTGATTTTATGTTTTTATAAAACTGGAATTAAAAACTACGTTACGTACAATTGAAAAAGTGAAACTAAAGAAATATAAATCCTAAAAATATGAAAATAATATTTTTACAAACCTAATGATAAAAGAAAATATTTAGAAAAAGAAAATTATTTTTACAACTATTTAATTAATTATTATTAATTAAAAACTATTTCTAACTATTAAATATTAACCTAAAATACAAGAAAATATGAAACAAAGCTAGAAAAATAAAATTTTGACTTAGAAAAATCTAAAATAACAAAATAGAATTTTCAAAACTATTTTTGTATTTTTCTGAATATTTTTGTATTTTCTAGGAATTAAAAACTATTTAAAACTAATTAAATTATTTAAAAATACAAATTTAACTAAGAAAAATGTGAAAAAATATTTTTTGTCTTTTATATTTATCTTAACTTAAGAAAATGAAAATTATTTTTGAAGCTTTTCTTAATTAATTGTATTTAAAGCTAATTAAAAGGCCTAAAATTAATTTAAATGCGTAAAATAGCAAACCAACTTAGAAAAATATGAAAATTTCAGGAAAACTCTAAAATTATATTAGAAAACTAGGAAAATAGAAAAGCAGTAGCTTGTGTGGAGGAAAATGAAGCGATGTGCCAAGTGCTTATAAATAAGCACTTGAATAAGCCAAATGAACAAAATAAGCCACCAACTGATAACAAAGGCTATAATATGCTAAAAGAACTAAAATGCAACAAATCTCAACTGCTTATAACCTCTGAATTGCAAAATACCAAGATTTGATGAAATGAGCTTAAGAGATAAAAGCAGTTGGGTGCTACTTGCGACTATCAATAAGCTCTCAAATAAGCTTGAAACTAGAAAACAATTATTGGAACTTAAATAAGACCTGACCAAGAACTAAAAACAAAAGATGGGACTGGACAAGCTCAATTGAGCTTGTGGCGTGGTTGCAAGATCTCAAAACCCTGCAGAGACTCGATTAACACTGAGTCAGTTGCACAGGGGAAATGAGCCCCAATTGATAAGCCCATATGATGCTTATAGAAAATTTGTAAAAATCTAGAAAATGGTGATAAGGAATTAGACCAAGTGAAGATTATGAAGCCACAAATCTTACTGATTTTGACCCAGAGATGAGTCCACTAAAAATCTTCCTAGTTGGGCTAAAAACTGATTTTGCAATGTTTTGACTTTTGAAGAAAAAGTGAGATGTTGACTTAAATGAGATTTGAAGCTAATTTATGGACTTATTATGATGTATTGAGATGAAATGAAACTGAAATAAGCTAGTTCTATGAATTTGAAACACAAAACAAGATTTTGATTTACCACAATAACAACAGTTAAAGAACTAAAGACAAATGAGATGGATTTTGACTTTGGGCCTTAGCAGACACAAGTATATGACAGATATGAGTCTCAAATGACTAAACAAACATGAAACACCGGACTTAACTTGAATAAACCTTAAAACCAGTTTGTTGTCAAATCCAAACACCTCTTTAAAACATTGATTTGCAATCAAACCTATCAAACCGCTAAACTGGTTTATGCAATAGATCAATCTAAGCAACTATCTTAAATACAACTAAATATACTAATTTAAACTAATGGTGATCACAGATATTCATACAAGCATAAAATGCAAAATGGACTTGAAAATTGAAACTGAGAAACTCACTCACATGTGTCCAAATTGTTTGCAGGCCAAAACCAGACCCAAACCACTACCTAACCTAGTTTATTTTAACCCAAATCAACCTCTGTATCCACCATATCCAATTCCATTGCAATTTGAGCTCATAGTTGACTTTTGTTGACCATGTACCACATTTACTTGAAAATGAATTGTGACCTTATCAAAAGCATTCAGTAGCTTGTATGAAACTATTTGAACTGAAATAGAAGCCTTTAGAAGCTTTAATGTAAGAATTTGAAAGTGAATTTTTCAACAGTAGCAGTAAAACATTAATCCAACTTGAAACTTTGAATTGAAACTTACAAATGCCTTACAATGATTATCCAATTGAAAGTTAATACATAGAAACTGAAATCACAAGATTTTGCTTTCAACTAATACATTTATTTAAAAAACGACATTAAAGGAAAACTTAAAACTAACTACTGCTTTTTGCTTGCTTCTTTCCTCCCTTTTATATGCCCACATGTCTTCTTCTCTCTCTCTCTGCAAATCCCACCTCTGTTTTTGGCCTTTGGATGGCTTTAAGTTGATTTTGGCCATAGGATCATATTTGGCGGGAAAGCGGATATTTGGCAATTGAGGTTGAGTGAGGGGGAGGGTGAAGCATTAAATGCATCTTGGAGTGTAGGAGAGGTGAGGGGACATGGAAGGGATAAGGTGATGGGTGCTTGAGTGTATGCAGGTGTTTGCAGGGAGTCAAGTGGGGGAGAAGGAAAAAAAACGCGCCAAGGGGGGTTAGTCAAACCACATTTGACTTGGGCAGTATATTAAAAAGGGGGTCCAAAATGCTTATTTGACAGGGGGTCCAAGGGGTGGTAAGGTCCAAATTGGTTTGTAAAGGGTTAAAAACACAAGGACCTAGTTTGTAAATTCTGAAAATGTAGGGACTAGAACTGCCAATTCATCAAAGATGTTTTAGGGGCTGAAATTGACAAGTTCTAAAAGTACAAGGACCAAAGCTGACATTTTCCAATTTCCAGGGACCAATTTTGCCAAATTTGAAACTTGGAGGACCAAACTTGTAATTTCTCAAAACTTTTGACATTTTTCACCAAAGGACTAATTTTGACAAGTTATGATTTAAAAAGGACCTTTGGTGATTTTTCTTTGAAATTATGTGCTCGGGGACTGCATTTCGACAACTTTTGAAACTTGGGGATGAAAGCGCCAATTATGCAAACTTTGCTCAATTTTCATTTGATTTTGAACATTTTGCATCGAAACATATAAAATGCAATTTTGGAATATTTTCGATATTTTGATGCATTTCGAGCATTTTAAGCGTTTTGCGATTCAGATTGACTAAAATGATGAGTATTTACACACTCATCAACGATTCAAGGACTTGCCCTATGCTGATATGAGAGCTATTCTGGCTGATAAGATGTACGATGCTAATGAGCACCAGGACGTGGTTCATAAGAAGCTATATGAAGCACTTGAAGAATCGATTAAGCACGATAATCATCTACAGTTTCTGGAGGATATTCGTGAAAGGGATGCTAAGAAAAAAAATGAGGACTTTGGTGTTGGAGACATTGCGTAAAGGTCCTAAGCCTCCTCCTCCCTCGCCTCCAACTGGAGGAGCTAGAACTTCTGGTGCTGGTGGATCTTCTGGTACAACCACTACACCTTCACCACAACCACCAACATCTCCTCCAAAACCTTCAAATCAATCCAGTTCATCCAGTGATCAGGCTACTCAGAAGAAATCTGCAGCATGGACAACGGTTGATTCAAGGTTTACACCCACCTTCTCCACTATCCCGGAAGACCAGGTTCTTCATGAAGAGTCTTATGTCATGGTGGAGTCAGAATCTGATGATGATGATGCATCCACAAAACATGTCCCTCAGCCACCTGAAGAAGAGGATTGGTTTGATGCATATGTTTCGGGTGAACGCGCTAAAACCCTAGAGTTGCACATTCAAAGACATAACTCAAAGCTGGCTCCTCAAGAAGAGACCTCAAACTCACGAACCTTCATGGTCCATTCCAGTCGACACGATGATCTCGACAACAAGCGGGCATCAATCATTACTACCAACTATGAAGCCCCAATCGAGGACTCTCTCTTCACATCACTTGGAGATATGGGCGACTTTATGAAGTGGTTTTGTGAAAAGAAGGGAATCTCGTCCATCACTCCAAAGGATCTTGAAGGACCGACATTTGAAATCGTCAAAGTCTTTCACTCGGATGCCAACCGACTTCAATACGGATGGAAGAATGTCATAAGATGTTGAGTGATCAAGTCGGTGAGCGGATCGGCCATTTCAATGTGAACAAGCCTCTTCCTCTCGGTGGTGAACCGGTCAAATGACTATTCAATCGAGTTCTTCTTCAACCATGACTGGATTATCTATGTGCTCGAACTACGAATAAAGACCGACTTTGTCAATTTCTAAAATGAAAGTCTGCTACACCGATCGGGGTCTTGAATGATGGTTCCGGATCAATTCTGGCGGACAAAGAACAAGAATATGACATTCTTTGCCTTATATGGCATTTCTCATTGGTGGTTCAAGAAGAAGAAATTCTACATTGATAGACATAGTGCTAAAAGAGTCGCAGAGCGGTTCAATCAAGCTGCGTATTCTAAGTGTTATCGTAGAGATCTTCTCAATCTATGGCTATGATTACACAAGAATATTGTTCTTCAAGAGCGGACTTGAAAGAGCATATTATAGAAGAAAGCGACTTCAAACATTTGATGCCAAATGACTTTGAAGATCTCTATCTTCTGAACCTCAAGGACACCTTGACCATCTACTGTTCGTAGAAGAAGGCTCTCTCATTGTCAATCTGGATCGAGGCTTGGTCATTCGACAAAGAGTTGGGGATTTTCGACTAGGAATGGAAAGCTACCGGACGGGTCAACCTAACAAGACCACAATGGAAGCCTCGGGACATGAATTTCATCACGAATATAAAGTGATTGACTCCTCAGAGCCATCATCTTTACCGAAAGATACGGGTCTCGTATGCTAATGAGGCTGTGCGAGCTTTTCAAGTTGGTGATGGAACTCTCAAGATGGTCGAAGAAGAATTGAACTCGAGTAAAGCAAATCAAACTTGATGCAAGTCAGTAGAACAAAACAAGATTCAGTCCGAACAGGACTTGAAGATGTGTGAAGATTTCATTGCTGCGATCGGACAAAGATTAAAGACAAGAAAGATTTATCGCAGCCTTGAAAGTTTTGTGGGTGGTAGACTTCGTGAAGGTCACTACAAACTGCTTCAAAGAATTGAATGAAGACATCTTCTCGAAGTAGTTTCGCTTTTGTATTTTGATGTGTAAAATGTGGTATCCGTACTATGAACAACTATAATGTATGTAGTAGTGATAGGTTATGTATTGTGGTTTCCATTTTCTCTAAAAGGAACTTGAGTAGTCCACCGGATCATATAAATCCGGACACATTTTCTCCAACAAAGTTTTGTTTCATACATATTTAAATCACTTGAGATCCAAAATCTCAAAGGATTTGAAATTTTGATCGGGGAGAAAATGTGATATAAATATGAAAGATGATAAAGGTGACCATTTTGTCTCAAAGTGCATCTTGCTCTCTAATATGTGCTAAACTCTTTTCGAATCTCGAAGCATATATTAAGGGGGAGCATTTCAAAACAAATATAAACCTTCAAGGTACAAAAAAATTCTATGTTTTAACATAATGTACCTTGATTGAGTGTGAAATGGTTTCTAAATATTTGGTAATCGTGGATGTGATTCAAAAGATCTCATACCTCTATGTGATAAAATGATTTCAAATATCCAATGCACATATTGAGAGGGAGAATTTACCAAGAAAATCAAATGGTTGTTTCTACGGAAATAGTGATCAAGAAATTATGTCAAAGAACTCTTGCCTCCATGTGCTAAACAATTTAAGATCATATGCACATCTTGAGGGGGAGCATTTTAAAATGATCAAAACTATTAAGGTACAAAATGCTTTGATTTCGTATCACAAGTACCTTGATTGAATTTCCAAATGATCTTTCAATTGGTTTCATGGAAGAATAAACAATACCAAATAGACCGACCAAATTTACTTTATGTATGGTGATATAAGGATGGTTAGGTTAGGTATTCGTTCCCACGATCCCGCCAGAGCCGGAGGGATCTACCCAGGGACAATCCACTAGATAGTGTAGAGTCCTTAGGTATGATGAAAAAAGGGAGAAAAGTGAGATATGGGAAGAGTGCGGATGAGATAGAGCTAGGCGGAATAAACCCAACAAGGTTCTAGTTATGAAGTCTCGGTAATAATCAAGAGGTTGAAGAATGAAAAGAATTGATAGAGAAAGCGGTGAAAATAAATAGCCCTCGATTATTCAACCTTAGGCGTAAACCGGTTCAATACATATGCTCTTGGTGGTTACTAAGGTAACACTAGTATTGAAGACAAGACGTCATGGACCCGGTGGACCTTTGTACTACAACTTCCCAAGCTACTCAAGTTTCTCTTAAAGGGACTTGTTTCATTCTCACGGGAACCTACATAATCTATCGACTTTCTCTACAGATTGTTGATATTGAAGAAGGAGACTCTCCCTAGTCTCCGGCATAGGAACCAAATGTGCACAATTGAGTCTAGAACCACGAGATCATCAAATAAATCTCATTAGGACACTTTCAATGAAGACTCTATGTTTCACACAATGTGGAAAGAGATTATATCTTTAGAGTCCTACGGTATCCTTGTGGTATTGCGGAACATCCGAGTGATATGCAAACATATTCACAATGAAGATGGAAAGCCTTCAGAGCCAACATCAAACAAGCTCTTGGTAGGTGGCATGTGAGATATCTATCCAATAGATCAACCATGTGACAAGCGAATGAAACAATGGGGCGATTCAAAATTATGAATCAATCTGGTTTAGGTTATGGATTGACGGATACCTTTGAAAACCGGTTGTTGTGCTTAAAATTCTTTTCTTTAGCACATCGACTTTGTATTAATATTTCAAATATAAAAGGTGTTTATGATTGATAATTGATTTTTCAAAATCCTCGTTGTATTGCAAAAACACTTTATTGAGCAAAGACTCGATTGTTTTCAAATCTCTTCATCAATCAATGAATCTCAAATTATTTGGTTCACTCACTCCGTGTTGTCTTCTTTGAGACGTTCGGTTTGAGAACAACTAGAGCATTGCGAAACCACATCGAGGAGATTCTTGAATTATACCGATCACGGGCAAGCTTGTAATCGATCAGCGAGGAAGTGGGTCGTGTACCTCAATTCAATGAAAGTGATCAAAGACACTTTCATGCACTTTATTGCTAATTGTTGTATGCAGTACGCCCGACGCGTTTGCGGTGATCGGAAGGAGAGGTCAATCCATAGCCGCATGCTTACACTACACACTCATTTCTAAAGAAATCATGATAAGTGCATCAACGACTCGACTATTTTCACCCATGCTTACGCTTTCTGTTCTTGAAAATATCATGAATCAACTAAAGCTTCCACTACTCGATAAAAGATATCAAGGTCCAGAATGTGAGCATGTCGGTCCAATTGTCACTACATCATATGCGGGCAACACAACAATTAGTGATGCCTAGATCAATTGTGGCTGATGATCTCATATAAAGCTCAAAGGTCATCATAATGTGGATCAGCTCTATAACCTCCACCTAATGTACATTATAGTTGGATTATGATAATATCACCATGAAAGCACAAAGATTGAATATTTTGATGAAGTGAAGTCTACGAGCTCAAGACTGAAGATTTAATAGAATGCTAGGATGCAAAATGTAAAACATGGGGTGACCTCCCTTAGGGGGAGATTGTTAGGAATTGGAAATTCCACAAGTGAAGTGTCGGTCACCCCAAATGTTATCTAACATAAGTTAGCTCGTAGACATATCGTTTGTTACGTTATTTATGAGTTTATTAGTTAGTTATTACCGTGGTTTACTTTAGTGCAACACCGTGGAGGAAGGACGGGTCTTTACCCATTGTATGCCTGATCCACAACCCGAAGGAGGGCGTGCTTCTTTGTATAAATAGCCTCTCCCACAAGGAGAGGTTGGATGTTCATTGGAATCTAACCTTCCATGAGTTTCTCTTACTAGAATATCCCACTTTCTCTCTCTAAAATCACATATACGCCCATATTTGTGATTGTTTGTGTGTTTGTGAAATCCAATATGTTACAAAAAACTAACCCAACCACACTGATTCAAACCTTCCAAATCAAAACCTAAGCACTTATAATGATTCTAAACACAAAAGTACCATCAAAATTCAAACTTTAACACTAGAAATGGTCCAAATGATGCAAATACCACTAAACTTTTTCAACCCCAAAAACCATATAAAACCACTAGAAATCCAAGAACATGTAAAAGAGATGATCAAACCATGGCTCTTGATATCATTTGTAACATATTGGATTTAACAAACACATCAAACCATGACTAATATGGGGCGTACACTTAAGGTTTTAGAGAGAGAAATTTTAGAGGTTTAAGGAACTTAGAGAGAGAAAGAAAAGTTTTATTATGAGCCCAACCTCTACCTTGGGAGGTAGAGGTATTTATAGTACTTACATAAAACGCCACCTACGGTGTGGATCAGGCATCTGATGGGTAAAGGCCGTCCGTCCTCCACCAGACATTTAACTAAATAACTAACATTAAATAACTACATTCACGAGCTTTCTAACGATTACATATACTTGAGGTGACCGACACTTTAACAACTGGATTTTCTAAATCCTAACAGTGTTTCTAAGTAGATAGTACTTACATAAACAGTCCATTTGTTTTACATGTTGTCAAAATATTTGTCCTTAACAACCAACTATGTAAGAAACAATCATACAAATGGTCCATGTATGTTACCTAGCATTGCAAAAGCATCCCTAAAATTCGTTTTCTAGTGAAAATGAAAATATGCATAATCAGCCCTTACGTGTTAGCTAAAATTACGTAATTTGACTCTAAAAACTGTCCGTGAAACAAAAATTAACGTAAATACCATGCCCCGCAGTGAAGAGTGGGTAAAATATCCTCGTTGAAACCAATGTAATTTAACCAACAAGTGATTAATTTTAAGTACTTTGCTTCAATATAAATCTCGTGTTCGAGTATAATTAACCTTCTATTTGTTGTAACATTCTCTTTTCATTAGTTATGAAACAAAATCCAACAAATGAAGAATTTTTTGTGGAATTGTTTTCATTTTGTCCATATTCCCAAACTCTTGTAGCAAAAGGAAAACATGTGAAAGATTGACATACGTCCCCACACATTATACAACAAGATATGCATGTGGTAGGTAGACATAACCTACATAACCATGTAAACATATTCACACGAACACAGTAATTTACGTGGCTTAGTCTATCGACATGATAGACTTATGATCACAAGCAGATTCGGCATAAAATGTTCATTAAAGATATTACGAACCCATAAAATACCAAACTCAAAAGGTAAATACCGACGCAGACTAAAGACACCCCAAAATTCGAGAATGACACCAAAAGAATCCTAAAGATCCCAAGTACAAATGATATCTGTTATTTTGTATAGAGTTGATTGCAAGTGTTACCTTCATGAAACCTAACTAGAAACAGAAAATATTTCTGAATAAATTGTAACTGCTAAGAGCACTTGCATTCATAACGCAAGTTAAACTTTAATATCGCGCCAAGTCAGCACCACATCAGCTTTAACATTTCACCTTAACTCACAAAAAAAAACCCACAAATAACATTCCAAGTTAAGGTTTAACATTTGATATTTTCAAATTCAACCATAAACTAAAACAAACACTTCACTTATTAAAAAGACACTAGTTTGGGATCATGCGGTGGCGGCGATAAGTATAGTTATATGTATTTCTTACCGTTTAGTGAATTCGTTTCACACCACTTCGAATGTATATGTGTTGGTTGTAAGTGTTTGTTTGGGTTCGTAACTTTCTCGTAGCTTTCCCACGACATCATTATTTCAAGACATATAAATACCTTGCAATCTCTTACGCGTCAAACACTCTCCCAAAAGTATATGATTTTGACGAATCAAGATTATATTCATTGAAATAAATGAAATAAAGGTTAAAGTTGTAAAATTTGAATTAAAATAAAATAAACCCACTAAAAATATAAAAACTAAAACTCATAAAAATATATCAAAATGGATGTTGAATTAAAGAGCATAAAATTTTGAAAAATATGGTGAAATTAGATTATAAAAAATAAGTAGATAAAAGATATTTTAATTTGAAAATAAAGATGAGTTTTAGTTGAGAAGTATGCGTGTCGTTTTATAATTGGACTCCTTATCTTATTTATTAGTGGTTAGGAGTTAGAACTTGGAGTTTGTTAGAAGTTAGGCTTGGGTTTGTTAAGAACACGTGTCATCTCATGATTGTAGCTCCTTATCTTAATTTTTGGTTAGGAGTTAGGCTTGGAATTCTTTCCATAATAAGCAAGTAAAAAGTCGAATTTTTAAGCCTTCAATTTTAGAAGACCTAAATGCGTTATAAAGTAGTATAAATATCACATTAAACATTAAAACACAAAGTACATTAAACATTAAACACGAATTACATTAAACATTAAACTTAAGAATTACACAAAAAAAAAATATATATATATATATATATATATATATATATATATATATATATATATATATATGTTGCTATAACCACAGGGACTAAAGCATAACAATACGATTACCACGAGGACTAAGCGCAAATTCAACTAATATATCATCATCTTCATCACACAACCTGTACACACACTAAACACACACACACACACAACAAAATTACACACTCAAGAACACACACTTCAATCATGGGGGGGGGGGGGAATGAATTTTTTTTATTGATTTCCACCCTTAACGCCAAGTTATTGTGGTAACGTGGCCCAAATAACGTCGGTTTAATGCCACGCACGCAACGACTAACGCCGGCTAACGGCAAATAACGCCGGAATAATGCCGGTCCGGCGTTAACCGTTGCAAGTGCTCTACCTGAATTATAATGTATTATGAAAGAATTGTAAAGTAAATAAATTGTAATATATTAAAGAAATTGTAAATTTAATCTGAATCATTTTATTGTGAATAAATTGTGATATGCAGTAATACTATTCACTACTAGAAAAAAAAAACCATTTGCAACCATCATTTTAACAACAAAAGAGAAATCGTTGTTAAATTGTGCTTTAACATCTAATTTTAGCAACAAAATTATTATCAAGGTTGCAATTTTTATAGCAACAAAAAAATTAGTTGGTATTTCTACAAAGGACCATAAATATTTGTTGCCAATTTAGCAACCGCTAAGCAATTTCGTTGCAGTGCTAGTTCCGGAATGCAACGAAATTGCTTAGTCGTTGCCTAAATTAGGAACAAATATTTATGGTCATTAGTAAATATATCAATTAATTTTTTTGTTGCTAAAAAAATTAGCAACCTTGTTAACAATTTTGTTGCTAAAATTAGATGATAAATGCACAATTTAGCAACGATTTCTCTATTGTTGTAAAAATAATTGTTGCTAATGGCATATTTCTATTAGTGATTTAACAACAACAGCACAAACAACAACATTGATAGAAAAAAATTAAAAAACAATTAACTATTAAAATACTAAATAAAATTAATAATCTTTTTACTTTTTAATAAACTAGCAGGGTCCCCGCCGATGCGGCTACAGGTATGTAATTAAATTATTTTGGCTAATAATTTATTTCATTTGTATGCTTTTTTGGCAATAGTTTTTACTGATTAGTTTGTTCGTTTATGAAATATAAGCAATGACGAAAGTTTGGTGTATTATTTTGATTGTTTTCTATATTTAGTAGCTTGCTTGGTTTGTACTATGTGTTCTTTTAATTGTATTTTTCATTAAAAGAGGGTTTTTAAAGTATCACTAATTAGCAGTTTGAATGACTTATACTATGTATTGTAATACTTGTATTTATCATAAATGAATGTTTTAAGAATGTATATTAATTATGCATCAATGAATTGTAAACATTGAATTAATACTTGTATTGTTTAATGCTTGTGTTTTAGATGATTGTATTTTATGCTTGGCTTTTTGTATTTCTTAATTTTAAGACATTTAATGGAGGAAAATTTCTTTCTACATTATAAATTAGTAAGATAATAATTTTAAATATTATTTTTTATTATTTATTATTTTATATTTTTTAATTAAAAGAAATAATGATAATAATAATAATAATGATAATAATAATTGCTATCTTTTTCTAATACCAATTGCCGTTCAAGAAAAAATGTGTTATTTACACTAAACTTTAGAACTTGTGACCATTTTAGTAATTCTAGTCATAATATTCCTATCAACTTAACCGCCACCGGCTAGCTAAATAAAGAGGGATCAATTTGTTATGGAAATTCAAATTCTTGTCAGCAGTATGCAAGTATGAAAAATATAGACAAAATCCACAAGTTATGATTTACCAATGGACCCTAGCTCTTATCATTATTTCCTATATAAAGTAAGACGCATGCATGGTACTTCATGTAAATCACTTACCACACAAAACATGTTGAAACCAGACCTCACTCACAACCGCCAAACACCCGGTTCGCCAATAATCACACGTGCCAAGAAGGCGTTTATTGCCAGAGATAATGGAAACCCTACTTCATTTCTATCTTATAACACTCTAGCATTTCCTGTTAAACCTCACAAGCCTTTTTGTTCTAAGCGAAATAGTGTAAACTCAGTTGGCCAAATTAAAGCTGTTGCGGGTGAATCTAGCACGGCTGGTGTGGTAAAAACTTTTAGTGTGAAAGCTGTGATCACAGTCCAAATGACTGTAGGTGGGGTAATCTCGAACCTTACTTTTACGAGACCACTTGATGATATCAGCGATATGCTTGGAAAATCGCTTCTTTTGGAGCTTGTTGCAGCCGAGACTGACCCTAGTAAGTGTATACCCCGCGGATCACTTTTGAATTTTGATACACGGTGGATTGTGTTATTATGACCGTAACCTAAAAAATCTTGCATATTTACTAAATACTGCAGAATATTATTAGGCATATATAATTATATCAAACACAATTAGGTACGTTCCTGGAAAAAATATTACCGAAATTTCAGCAAAGCAAAATTTAACCTTTTAGGGAAGGAGCAATTTGTCGATCATATCTCCAGTTCTCCACGTAAATATAAAGTAAGTGTCGAAAAAGAATAATTTTTAGTAATTGTTTAAGTACTTAAACTTGTTTGAAATATACTACTACATCCGTCCCAAATTTTATATCCATTTTGATTTTTTTAATCTAACTTTGACCGTATATATTTTTGTTTGTATAATATAATCTTGATCTGAAAATATATGAATAGATTGTGTTTTGAATGTATTTTTATTAATATAATTTCATCAAGATTATATAATACAAACAAAATATTTAAGTCAGTTTGATTCAAAAAGTCAAAATAGACATAAACTTTGGGACGGAGGGAGTAAGTTTTACTCTTATACATTATTGTAAAAGTAAGACACTAGCGGAAGGAAACAGTTGAAGGTATAATGTAGAATATGCGTTATTTCTTTAATACGGTATATGAGTTGCTCGTAAGCTCGTTAGTGAAGAGGTTACGAGTTCAAATTTTGTTGGTTGATGCATAATATGATACTTTAATGTGTAAATATTTGCTTCTCCAAAAGCAAATAACTTTTGATTTGTTTAAGAAATTGAAAATAGTGATAACCACATATATAGATGTTGGGAAATTTGAGATTGGTGGCAGCATTCCTTAGCACTTTTCTATGAATATCTAAGCCACACCTTCATATAACCACAATTTTGGGTTTTAAACTTCAATCACTTGGTTGCTGGGGCGTTTTAAAATTATGCTAGGTCAAATTAAAGTCATTTGATACAATATTATTTATTGAGATATGAGAATTACAAATTGCATGATAAAGATCTATCACCATCTAGCATGACAATACATACACATACGGGTTGGTAAATCACTTTATCGACATAAGCGCAAAGTTCAACCAAAAATAATATGGAGTGTGACAACGTTCATGAAGCTAGACTTGTTTTTTTCTATACTTTTCCAAATATTTTATTTTGTACTTTCTTTACTCTTTTAATGCATGCCAATACATCGAGAAAAGAACACCTTCAAATCATAGCGGTTAAGCTTTCAAATTCAGGTTTAAAATCTTTCGATTTTTTACGATCATGCTAAGTAAAACGTGTCAGTTTTTTTTTTTTTATAGAATTTTAAAAAGCATGAGATCTTAATTAAGTAAGATCTCAATTATACCACGAGATCGTAAGATCTCATTGGATCCTATTTCCTTTTAGTTAACTAACTAATAAAATATAAATGATTGATTTTTATTAAAGTAAACAATAAAATATACATAAATATCGTAAATGTTTTATAAAAGTAAAACATATAGATGTTTATATTAAAAGATTTAGAGTCATTAATCTCCGATTATATATTCTAGTATTTTAAATCATTACACTTTGCAATTACAAACAAGTAGGGTTGGATCGGTTGAAAGCTCGCTCGCTCTCAACCGGAGGTCGAGGTTCGATCCTCACTCCTTACAAAAGTAGGAGGTCCTTTCTACCTTTAGTAGAGCTGGGCGAACTTCTCTACCTTGGGTAGGGTAAGGTGCTCACATCTTAACCTCCCCAAACACGGCAAAAGCGGTATTGGGTCACCCCCATAGCGTGAAAGACGGCATTGGGAGTTACTTTACTTTTTACTTTTTACACTTTGCAATTACAATATATATATACTACTTAAAAAAGTGACGGTCCATTTTTGAAATCTTAAATCTTGAAAACTTAAATTAACGTAGTTTGTCTAACTTATTCCTAAATATCTTTTAATACACTTTAAGCTTAATCAGTTATAAACTTGTCAATTTATTAAAAACACACATTATATTAATTTTAAAAAACACACGCTTTGTATTTCAAAAAACACACATTATAATAATTTTAAAAAACACACGCTTTGTATTTAAAAAAACACACGCTCTGCAGCAAAAGTCGAACCAGAATCACGATTCCGCAAGTATAATCGTCTGCCGCTATACATCATTATTTTGAGCGGATATTCGTCTAGTTACTATAACTTTGAGAACTCTTATTTCTTCTTGAATTTGATATAAAATCGGTTTTGAATTTGGACATATAAGATATTTTAATATTTAAGTATGATCTTCTGATCTTGATTCAATTTTACACATCTGATCTTGCAAAGACAAAAATGATCTATTACAAAATCTCGATTTTGACGACCTTTCTTAAAATCTTGATCTATAACTTATAAAGATGTGCTATTCGTATAAATCTAAGGTTTCTTTAAATAGTTTTGTATTATTGTTTGTGGCTATTCCAAATCATATGGAGAAACAAAACACAATTATTGGTTTCATTTTAGTCGATTCAGGTGATAGATAATGATCTAAACCTAATTAAGGGTAGCATTGAGATTATCAAGTTTAGTTGAGTTAGAATCAAATGAAAAATAAAATTAAAATTTGAATAATGAGAAAAAAACAACCATAAACATTATATTCATTTACATAAATAGATGCATTTTCTCTTAAATTATCCCTATAATTTAAATTTGTGAGGCTAAGAAAGCTTTTCCCGAGTTAAGAGATTAAATGACAAGTATGCACATTTTCTGTGACTTTTTCCTCCCCAAAATGCCAAATACTTTTTGGTTTACCAAAATACTCATTTTTTCGTACAAGTGTTTCTATTTGGTAGGCTTGCGAGTATTTGAAAGCCGGGATACTTGCGAGATATACCGAGCCTCGTGAGATTTAGTTTTTTCACTCACATAAATCACATACAGAATAAATGCAAAGGAAAAATCTTGCATAACCTCCTCACAAATCTCACACATATGCGAGAAACGGAAAACCTTGCAGAAACCCATATAAAAAAAGGGGGGATTTTCATATATCCCCATATACACACTCATATTTACATATTTCTCCAACCAGTGCTTAAACACAAGTTTTTAATGCATGATGTACAAGCCTGTCAAAGCACTTTTGAGGAAATAGGTAAATATGTGTGTGTATGAGAGGATATATGAAAATGCCCCAAAAATAAAAACCACGATTTTTATACAAAAATAAGTATTTTGACGAGATTATAATATATTGAGCATTTTGTGAAATGTGCAATAGTATATTTGTCATTTTCTATAACTGATAAGTAAAATTTATTAACTATATGCATTGTGCTGGTAAGTTTGTGATATACTTACCGTACACCGAAGGCGCTTACCATACACCGAAGGCATTTAATACAACTTTTTTATATTAAGATAGAGTTTTTGTGTGTGGAAGACTAATAAAAACCGTAAAGGTTCGGTTGTCCCACTCTCACCCGACGCGTCCTTCCCACTACACCTCCAACCCGACGCGTCGTATAGCAAAAAAAGAAAAAGAAGGACTTGATCGAGAATAAGACCGAGTCGTTTGAGATCTTGGCGCAAAAAAACAAACACTTCTTACAAAAATTATCCCTTTGGTCATTTATTAAAAAAAAACTCATTAAAAATTTAAATACATTTACCCTATAAATACCTCATTACTTCTCATTTTTATACACAATTTTAAACTAATCTTACTATAATCTTCTTATCTCACATAATGTCTCAAACAATTCCTAAAATGAGAACACCAAAAATCAACGCCAACAAAATGTTCCAACATCGATGGTCACTCCCTACCATTCATTTTCTACCCGCAGTCATGTGTGGTCATCATTACGCCAAGTATAATATAGAGATACTGATGTTGATTAATATAGACAATTAAAGCTTTTATTTTTTATGAAATGGAGGACAAATAGTAAAATTCACTTAAACAGTTTCTTTTTAGTTAATTTTTTTTTAATATAGATAATCCCATATAATTTTATTTATTTATTTATTTACTTATTTGGTAAAAGGGTTACCTCGGTAAATTATTATTACTTCAAAAATTTGGACCACTTATTCATACAAATTTTAACAACACTAGATGATAACTCGTCATAACATTGAATTTTATAAGCAATTAGTTATAATTGAGATTTTTTTTTTATTAAGTGTTTGCGTAATATTTAAGCATACAACGTAAAAAAAAATCAAAATGTAATTGAAAAATATTGTAACATACGATAAATCAACTACAGGATATTTTAAAATGTTTCAAAAAAGGTATAAAATTACTTACTTAAAATGAAACATGAAAAGAATTAGTCGAAACATTCACCATAATCTACGATATTTATTTTCTAGTTATAAAATAATGTGTTATATATTGTTGAAATGTTAAAGTATATGTACCATGTATTCAACGTATCCGTAAACTTTTTATTTATACTTATAAGACAACTTATTTATTAACAAGTCAAACTTCTTTTGGTGGGAAAGTAAATTTGAGATTTTAAATGATACTCTGGTATAACACATTACACAATTTTAAACTTTTTTTGAGTTTTAGGAAAAGAAACTTTTACTTTATAAATAGCATAGATATAATCCATGTTGGCATTATTGTCATTTCGTGACAGACAAAAAATGCCACTATATTAAAAAACGACATCACTAAGGTACAAAGATATCAACGAAAGTTAGAAAAAATGTCGTTAAGTTTTTTTATGTTTCTTTTACACTTAAATGTTGAGGTAAAAGTGAAGTATGTAAATGTTTATTTATAATAACAGAACATCACTTACAGGTTTATTTATAACATCACTTAAATGTTTAGGTAAAAGTGAAGTGTGAGGATATACTTTTATTTTTCACAAAAACTGTCGCTAAATTTCAAGATTTTGAAATTTTTTTCATTTTTTTTGTTTTTTTTAATATCACTAGAAAGTTAGATTTAATGACATTCATGGTGCACTTGTCTTGTTTAGGGGTTTGTATTAGGATTAAGATTTGGGTTAGGATTAGAATTAGAATTTGGAGTTGGATTTGAAGAAAACTAGGGGTGAAAATATATACTCTATAATAATTTAAATAATCGTTTGTTTTGTAATTTAGTATAAAATTCGGAAGCAATATATTTATATTAGTAAAAAATTACAAGAAAAAAGACCTAAATAAAATTGTGTCTGAGAATTAAATTGAGTGTACAAAAGTTGGTATGACTTCAAACTGAGATAAAGAGGCGGAATTCACGCAATCTGTATATCTAAACATCACTGCACTATTCAAATTCTAGTATTTTTACCAAACAATTTGTATCAACCAAACCCTAATCTTTTAGCATGAAACCCTCAATTCAAACGGGCCCTTAGAAGCCAAGGTGGTTAAAATATGACAACATTATAATTCGTGCGTGAGAGTGTACGTATATGACATACTTTCTGGGTATATTTAATTAAATCTTGACCCTCCTTTTTGGTTAAAATATGATAACATGATTAGGGTTTTAGAAATGTTAGAGCCAAATAATAAAAACAACAACAACAACAATAATAATAATAATAATAATAATTTCATATCGCTACGACGTATTTGATGATGTGCAAGAGATGCAACTAAAAACAGAAAATAAGAATATTGAGGTTTGAAGTTGTTTTTCAAAACTTAGTAATCGACCTAGATATAGGAAGCAAAATAACCCTAACATTAAATTTGCAAACGGTTATATGTTCAAATTAAATAATTAAAATGAGGAGGAAATTACTTTAATGGTTTTAAGTTTGGTAAATCAGCTCTTTTTATGTAATTTATGTTTTAGTTCATTAACTAATCCTTCGACTTTAATTTCTAAAGAGACAGGTTTAACCAAGGACACGATTAAGGATTATGCATACCGAACTGGTCAAACGCTAGACGATCTAACATATTTAGCAGAATTTGAAGTACCGGAGGATTTTGGTTCAATCGGAGCCATTTTGCTGGAAAACGAACACCACAAAGAGATGTTCGTGGAATCTGTTGTATTTGAAGGACTCCCCATAGGCACAATCAGCGCGACATGCAATTCTTGGATTCATTCCAAATTCGATAACCCTGACAAACGTGTTTTCTTCCTTGACAAGGTTAGTAACTAATTTATCTTACCATGAATCATTAATTACACATAAAGAAATTTATGGCTAAAATATTTCAATCAAATTTGTCAATCTTGCTAATTAACCAATGTCCTAGCAAAAAAAGTTGAAAATATAGAATAAAAATAGTTAGTGATAATTTTTGTACAATGTGTATAGTATATTTTTAGATAATTTACTGTATTCTCATACACTAGAATGGTAAAGCATCTCTAATTTACCACTTTCCTTTTCTGGAAGAAAGTACAATAATTGTTCGATTAGAATGAACGAAATTGAATGAGATTTGTAATACGCAATGTTTTAAAAACTGGTTTTCAATTCTAATTGCTCCGATTGAGGCAAAAACCAGGTTTTACGCTTAAAACCAGTTTCCGATTACCTAACCGATCCACAGTTCAATCTGCCAGATCAACGCGAGTTTTAAAACACTAAAAATATGTTCACATGCATGTTAAATTTTATCTATACAAAGCCAAACATGTTTGTATACATTCATCTAGATTGAGGTAGAAAAACTACTCCGTGTAAATGATGGGGTAAGGAATAGTGACAAAAAATTTAAACTATGATATTAATATAGTTGGTTTGGATTATCGTTATCAGTCATTGTGAAATGTTAATGGTCTTAATAACTCAATTTGGTCCATTAAAGTTGATATATCCTGGCCTAAATAAATGTAAAAAGTGATAGCAACAACTGATTTGGTTCTAAATGGGGTCTATTTGCACATCACAAACTCATACGTGTTAAATGAAATGTTTTGTTCCACATAAAACTATAGATTAGCGGGAACATTTTGACCCCGAATATCTTTTAGAACTAGCCATTGTTTACCTCACGAAAAATAGGCTACAGCATTTCTCTTGATACAGTGGGGCTAATTAGAGTCGTGAGCCGTCTCGGACACGAGCTCTTATTCACAAAGTCTACTAATGTCTTATAGGTTTTGCGGAGGTGAGTCTGTCCAAGCAAAATCAAAGATAAGACTTTAACTGAGTTTATTATTTCAGCCAGAGTGTTTCAACCATTTGGTATCTTGATCTAATAAAATGTTTTGTTGATTAGTAAAATAATTTTGATTTAATTAATTGCTTTATTTTATCGCTATCATCTTTATTTTAATTTATCCACATATAAAAAGTGTACAACTACTCTTAAACTCTCAAATTAAGAAAAATAAAATTACTATTATAACTTCAAATCTCAATTATTGCTATATTTGAAATATGGGGATATGATCTCTGTTGCAGCAGCAACCTGCTGCATGGCTTATTTAGCCAAAAACCTCTTATATTTGCTTTCCTTCCATATCCTTTCTCCATATTTGAATTGGGGGTAGGGGTGGAGAAGAGGGGAAGGGGTATACAAAATCATTTATGGCGGAGATGTAATGTCAACTAAGCCTTGCGGCGGAGATCATATCCCCCTTGAAGTATATATCAAAGTCAACAACTTTGACAAATCTCATTTAATGGTGGTGGTTTGAAGTATGTTAGGCAGTCTCAACATCATTTTCTATAAACACTTTTGCTAAATTAATGGTGTTTTGAATTATTAACAACTTTTTAAATTTTGTAATACATGACAACCTTTTTTCAATGTTGTTTATATAAAACAGTACATTTTATTTATATTTAATGTTGCATCCACACCTTCTATTGTATAATAGCATGTTATTCGTGTGATGCGATGGCAGGTATCTTGTGACTAAATTTTCTGCTAACTGTTATTTTGTTTTGAATTGCTAGATTTCAGAGTGATAATTGTGCTACATGCATGTGATCATTGTGCTTAAAGAATTGTATTTATTAGTGAAAGGGTATATTAATTGCGTGTAAGAAATTAAATTATGTTTGATGACTTGTATTTGCTTAAAATTCTATTTATAGTAGTTTTAGAACAATTAATAAGAGAGAGGGTCTTAAACCTTTTATAAGTAATATAGATATATGTAACATACTATATCATCGTGTGAGTTGATTGTGTTATTGAATTAGATTTTGATTATTTTTCGTAGTATATATAAACATTTCATTAAACGTACACCTTACAACAATATCCAACTATAATTGTTTGGCGTTATAAAATATCATTGTTATGTACAGTTACTCGTATACTCTATATATGTAAAGAAAACCATTTTTACTTAAAAAGTCTCAAAGTAAGCACTATAAAATTACTTATTTACCTTTACTTTCTATTTCTTCCGATATTAGAATTTACATTCATATACTTTCATTATATGACTAGTTGTAAAGTTGAAAGTTTGACCATATAAACAATATTTTTTTTATTTTACACACAAAAACACTTAACAACAATTTCAAAAATATAACTATTTGCTGCTTTAAATCTTGTTACTATACGCGGGTGCTACCCGAGTTACATGGAATCTAAACATCTGATCATCTAATGATATTATTCTATTTCCTTATAACTATTTTATTTTTTGCTGTGCGTGGAGCAGGTAGCATGCCTACCATCCGATACACCGAGTGGTCTGAAAACTTTACGTGAAAAAGAACTATCGATACTTCGTGGTGACGGTGTTCCTGTTAAACCTCATGAAAAGAAAGACAGAGTTTACGATTACGATGTGTATAATGATCTAGGTGATCCTGACAAGGATCCAGACTTGGCACGCCCGGTACTTGGTACCAAGGACTATCCTTATCCTAGGCGTTGCAAAACTGGTCGTCCTCGCACTAAAGCAGGTATTCAGTCATGTTCTTTTGGTGCATTCGATTAGGGGTGGAAGCGAGCGAGTTGCTCTTGAAAAGTTCGGGATCGGATTGGGAAAAAGCTCGAACGAGGCGTAAATAACGAGCTCGAGCCCAAGCTAGAACCTTGGGCTCATTTAATAATCGAGCTCAAGCCGAGCTCTATACAAAAAAATCTAGTAGCCCTAAAATATATATGTATATATTGTTTATACATATAACCATGTATAAACGAGCTTAATGAAAGTAAACGAGCTCGAGCCTTGTGCGTTAACGAGCTCGAGCCTTTTGTTAATGAACTTTGTTTTATTTATAACATCATATAAATTAGTCGCGCCCGAGCCGAGCTCTATCTTGTGAAAATTTTCACGAGCCGAACTCGAGCTCAAAATATAAAGATTGAATCGAGCTCGAGCCCGAGCTCGAGCTTTATATATATAAACGAGTCGAGCTCGAGCTCTGGCAAGCTCGGGCTCGACTCGGCTCGTTTCCACCCCTAATTTATGATCCTTAGCTTGTAACAAAATGTTCGTAAGAGATATTTTTGGAGATGCTTCTACTATTGTTTATAAGTGTTGAATAATTTTGCGAACACCTTATAAATTATCCCTGCAAAGCATTACATGTAAAATGAGTACTCCTAGATAATTTGATGATCAAAATTTAGTTCTTTTCTAAATGCATGGTTGTTTGATCAGATTACTGAACAGAATTGCAAATGCAGATCCATTATCAGAATCTAGAAGCAGTGACCCTTACGTGCCAAGGGATGAAGCATTTTCCGATGTAAAGAATCTAACATTTTCGTTCAAGACTGTATACTCAGTTGTGCACGCAGTCCTGCCTTCGTTACAGACAACTATGATTGACAGAGATCTTGGGTTCCCATACTTCACAGCTATTGACACTTTGTTCAACGAGGAGTTAATTTGCCATCGTTGGACAGCAAAACTTCCTTGAAATGTTCTTCCAAGACTTGTGAAGTCTTTAGAAGATACCCAAAATAATATCTTGCGTTTTGAGACTCGGAAATGATTGAAAGTAACTAAATCTCTCCTTTTCATACACAGATCAATACATATACGCATATATGTTTTATCACTCTAAATTTTTTTATCTTCATTGATTTTCAGGAGATAAGTTTGGATGGATTAGGGATGAAGAGTTTTGTCGACAAACCCTTGCTGGTCTTAACCCTTTGAGTATTACCTTGGTGACGGTACGCTTTTCACGAAAAATTTCAAATATATACTTACAGCTACCTGGTGTGAAAGTAAAAATGAATTCCAACTAGTTAGATATTAATTATACAACTAATAATATGAATGTTTGATTATCTACAAGACTTTAGAAAAGTAGATGATAAAACCATGAATATGTGCAGGAATGGCCAATAACAAGTAAACTCGATCCTGAGGTGTATGGTCCGCCTGAATCAGCAATAACTAAAGAGGTCATTGAGAGACAAATCAGAGGCTATTATGCGCTTGAGGAGGTATGAGTAAGGGTGTCTGCGACTGCTTATTAGAAATGCTTATTTTTTGACACTACATATAATTAAATAGTTATCAAGGTGTTTCAATTTGCTTATCCAAACTGCTGATATGATTATCTGAAAGAAAAATGAGTAGATTCGAATAAAGTGGCTAAGAGTTGCTTATTCTTAAGTGTTTATCTTATTATTTCAAAAGGCATAAGCAATTTTCATTTAAGCAATCACAAAAGACCCCCTAATATTCTTTAAATTGTACTTATCCATGTCATTTTGAAATTTAAAGAATAGATATATTAACATGATACATAGGCATTAGAGAACAAGAAGCTTTTCATGCTAGATTATCATGATCTCTTCCTACCATATGTCAACAAAGTTAGAGAACTCACAAATTTGAGAACAACTTTATACGGATCAAAACGATCATGTACCTTACTCCAACTGGAACACTGAGGCCATTAGCTATTGAGTTGGTTCGACCACCGGTAATGGCAAACCTCAATGGGCGGCGTTCACTCCATGTTGGGATGCAACTGGAGCTTGGCTCTGGAAGCTCGCTAAGATGCATGCACTTGCTCATGATAGTGGTTATCATCAACTCGTTAGTCACTGGTATGCATCAAACGCTTCGTTAAACAATATTTACATTTTTAATTAATCATTACAATTTGATGGTTGATTTTCAGGTTGAGGACACATTGTTGCACTGAGCCATATATAATTGCAACGAATCGCCAGCTTAGTAAAATGCACCCTATACATAATCTCTTGCACCCTCATTTCCGATACACAATGGAGATCAATGCTTTGGCTCGAGAAGCCCTCATAAACTGTGGTGGAATTATTGAATCGTGTTTTTCACCAGGAAAGTATAGCATTGAGTTGAGTTCTATAGCATATGGTCAACTCTGGCGTTTTGACCGTGAAGCTTTGCCAGCTGACCTTATTGCAAGGTAACTACTCCATGCTCTTGTTTAAAATTTAGTTGTGTTAATTTCGACACATTTACTCATAAATGAGTCGATTTTGGTTATATTCATCTTTAAGAAGCCAAAAGGTAAAAATTGCTAAAGAAAAATTGCATTTTATTGCATAAATTACCTCCAAGATACATTTTTCTCTAAAATGATTATTGTATTATGTATTTGCAATCGTGTCCGACACACTAATCATAAATTTCCTGGGTTCCAGACCTATCCAGCCTAACCTTTTTTCAGTTTGTAAACAAAGTTTTCTTTTGACTAATTACCCGACCAAACTCACCTCCCATTTTGCCACGACTGATTGAAGGGCATGGCTGTGGAAGATCCAGATTCACCACACGGTTTAAAGCTATCTGTAGAAGATTATCCGTATGCAAATGACGGTTTAGTCCTATGGGATATCATCAAAGATTGGGTTACAAACTACGTAAACCATTACTACCCAGAAGAAAATCTTGTAGAATCTGATGAAGAGATTCAAGCATGGTGGACCGAGATCAGGACACAGGGGCATGCAGACAAGAAAGACGAACCATGGTGGCCCGTTCTCAAAACACCACAAGATCTTATTGGTATACTCACAACAATAATATGGGTAGCATCCGGTCACCATGCAGCTGTCAACTTTGGACAATATGACTACGCAGGCTACATTCCTAACCGGGCCACAATAGCCCGAGTCAAAATGCCATGTGAAGACCCTACTGATGATGAATGGACGGCTTTTAAACGTAGGCCTGAAGATGAACTTTGTCTACATTTCCTTCGCAAATCCAAGCCTCACAAATTATGGCAGTTTTGGATGTGTTATCGAATCATTCTCCGGATGAAGAGTATATCGGGGAGAAGATGGAACCAGCATTTGAGGCTGTTCCACAAATAAAAGCAGCTTATGAAATATTTTCTGGAAAGTTGATGGAACTGGAAGGGATTATTAATTCTAGGAATGCTGATGAGACTAAGAAGAACAGGAATGGAGTCGGGGTTGCACCCTACAACCTTCTAAAGCCTTACTCGGAAGCTGGTGTGACTAGTATGGGGGTTCCTAACAGTATTTCTATTTAGATGGTTGGTTCAATTTGTCAAAATAAAGGGGTGTAGCATGTATGTCGTGTATTGAGAAGGTGATGAATAATGTTACAAGAAATATTGATCTTACTATATTATGGAATGCAATCAATATTATTATGCGTGTGCAATTCACATAAATGTTAGATCATCACAAATTGTTCACGGTTTGTAGAAAATTTCTGCGTGTTGAAATGCAATGTACTATGTTTTCGGTTTTTGTTGTAGTGCAGGACTGTGGGCAAAGAATCAAATTATGCAAATACGAAATATTGCTCCATGAATATAAACAACATAGGTGCATAATACATGATCTGTAACACATATTTTCCTCAGGTCCTACATTCATTCTCTCAAGTCTCAAGCATATATCTAAAAATTTCTAATATTGCAACCTTATCTTGGACTTTAGGTTTGAAAATCAAGGCATATAAGTATATAACTATTTTAAAATCTTGACTAGAAACCAAAAACACTATATACCACATAAAAATAATTTTATAACTGGAAGTGGCATCCAGTTTATGAGAAAGAGAAATTTTTGAAAGGATCAACCCACTGCACACTTTGGCACAAGAGATCTGTATAAATAATTGATACAGTAAAAAAGGATTACATAATGCATATCCCCAAACCTTACATATATATATAGTGCATTCTTTTGTTATTTTCAATTCAGGATTTCAAAATGATTCCTAACATTCTTGGTGGGTTCTGATTCAAAATTCATTAAAAGTTGCATGTGCAACACTTGTTACAATTTCAAATTGAGGCACAGGTTTTGAGTCTACAAGGATAAAAATAGTATAAACAGTAATGGCTTTTTGTAGTTGCAATAGTGGTCAAAGGCTTTCACTCATTCAAATAATGATCAAGATCCACTAATAAATGTAATCCTTTTCTTTCTTTCATTGTTTTTTAAAATTCAAATTTGGGTATCTGAATCACAAAATAAAAAAGGTGTTAGTTGGCCATTAAAGGCAAAAGCATTAAATATTTTAGCAAGGATAAAGAAATCGCTAAAAAGGTAAAAAGTATATACAAAACCAAAAACCTTTGATTTATTTGGATTGCATGTAAAGGTTACACAACAGCAATTAGAAGAATTACAATGATTCTGGCTCTTAAGTTATTAGTATCCACAGTAAAATGACTATTATCGGCGCAAAAAAATTCACAAGCAAGGTTTTATAGTCCTCTGTACTTTTGCCCCTGCCAAAACATTATCAAACAAAACAGAGCACTTCCATACCAATATGCTGCAATTTGCAATTTTCCAGTTCAGTAATGTCAAGACGACCAGGTGTAGTGGCCATCCAACTAAGATGTTGTTATAGATTTACACGAGATTGGTTATCTTAGACAAAAGCAGGAGCAATTACCAAAGTTGGGAGTTGTATGCAGATTTAGATAACATTGTAGAATTTAGTGCTCGTGATCTTGGAAATATTACCAAAGACTACAGGGGTTCTTGAATAAAGTTTCTAAATTTATGCAATCTTGCGGCCTATGATCAACATCTATTGGGTCAAAAACTGGCATGGGTTAATGAATGATCACAATTTCACCAAAATTCTCCTTGAAAACATAGTACTGCTAAACAAAACAATTTCCATACATCTACTTAACAGATCAGGATAAGATCTATGCCATCGATACAAAGCAAAAATTTAGTTATAGACTTAAACCTAACATGTATCGATGCCAAAATGAAATTCACACAATCAGTTCAAACCTTCCTAATCAATCTAACCAGATATCTACACCCAAAACGCATAAAAGATTAATAAGTTAAGACTAAAGATTTACATATCTTATATGCATGGGACACCAGCTTCAGCTGCACGATGAGGCTTGTTTTTCCTCCGACTCTTCACATGTCGAAAACCATTAACCTGAGCTAATCCATTTGAGTTTGATTTAGTTTCAGCCCCACTTTCATCTTTGACCACATCACCTTCATCCTTTGACAATTTGTTTCGTTTTCTCTTCTTTCCATTCTCCATTACCTTCACATCTTTAATCGATTCAGCATTATTCACATTCGTGTTCTCTTCATCTTCTACTTTTTCGATATCATCATCCTCATCCTCCAATGTTTTTTGAGGCCTGCCCCTTCTTTTTTGGGTGGGGATTCTTTCTTCTTCACCACTTGCGGTATCGTCATGTTTAGTCAAAGTAAACTTTTTTCCTTTTCTACTACCTTTACCCATACTTAAACCTATCAAGATTCAAGAAAGTCACTCCTCAAACTTCAAGAGGCATATTCTGCGAAATCAAGTGAAAAAGAATCATTTTTGATCGATAACTATATCAAATACTCAAATATGAATCATGGGTATGTTTATAATCAGTATGCCAAACCAAATGTAAAAAGATTAATGAGGGTGTTGAAGGAAAGCTTATTAGCCTACTTATGCTTATTTAGATAACAGCTTAACTACGTATGAGGTATTGAAACACAATACTCGAGATCTTTTTGGATTTGCTTATTAGCTTTATTAATCCAAATAAGCAGCAGCACTTTCATGCTCAAATTAATAGGCTGGTCCAAACAGCTTATTAAACCAACTTTTATACTGATTAGAATAAGCTGTTTGACTCCATCTAACACTAAAAAATGCATTTTAATCTTTGGTAGTACAAAAATGCAATAAGCTCATAAGCTGCTTAAGTATCTTACCACAAAAGCCAACAAGTTTATCAACAAAAATCCCAAAAAATTCGTATCTAACAAAATCATAACACAATGCTAAACAATAAACAACAAGAACTGCATGAGCTAAAAAATATTAGGAATCAAACCACAAAAGTTTAATATTTAAGAAACTACAACCTATAACAGGCTACAAGATCTAAAAAAAAGTAGTCATAACTTGATTCAAGGACAAGATCTCATAAAAATCAATCAAAAAACCACATGCAATATGTTTGACTTACAAGACCCTATAAATGTAGATTCTTTAAGCAAGAAACAAAGACTATAAACATATTAAAAAAACATTTCAAAGCAAGAAAATATTAAACTAACCATGTGAGATATACTAAGAGACAGTAGTAATATACCATCAATCCATCAAACAATATAAATATCTTTACACATTTTTGGTTCTTGTTCAGTTGAATAAAAAAAGAAAAGATTGTGTTTTAAAGCAAGAAATGAAAAACCAATATGAAGATAGGTAGTGATTGTGGGGATAGAATGAATAAGGGACAGAGATGATAAAACAAGATTTTGTGAAAAAGTGGTCCAAAAAACAAGAAGGAATGGGCAGATATACAGTAAGCAGATATGGAAGACGATGAAACAAGAGAGAGAATGTTTATGAGTTTGGTTAATGTAGGTGAGAGTTTAGTTAGTTTGTAATCTAATGTGTACAGTGTACTTTGTGTATGTGAGTTTGTGATAGTATATTCAAATCTAAGGAGGTTTCAATAGGGGTTTGAGAAATGGTGTAAAGTTGTCCAGTTGTACCTCATTGATTTTAGGTGGAGGTTTATGTATTTTTTTTTTTAAATTTCAACTATATTTTTTAAAAGTTATTTATTTTTAAAATAAAGTATTAGCTAATGGATCCGTCGTGGCGGTGATGTTTAGTTTTTGACATAGTTTCGGTGGAAAATAATTTTCTCTCAAAAAACTATAGTTATAGCGTTAGGGAATTCTTTTGAAAAGCTGTTTTTCTTATAAGAAAGTTGCATAACAGTGACAACGTATATTGTAATAATAATACGGTAATATATTCAAGTATCGTATCTAATAACTGTGTATTTGCGTGCAGGAGCGGCGATGCATCGATTTCGATAAAACATGGTTATTTTAATCTATGGGTGTAATGCTTTTTATTCTTGGTATCTTGTACGCCCCTTTATTTTTAGAAGCATTTCACTTTCGCTCAGTTCTCGAGTTTTGATTGAAGGGAAATGGAAAAAAATAGGAAAGGGAAAAGAACGAGAAAATGAAAGTAAGTGTTAGTTGTTATGTTCTTGAGATAGAGGAAAGGAAAAAATGTCATGTCGTATTTTGAGTGGGAGAAAAGGAAAATTACTTAGTCAAATTACATATATGCCCTTTAGTTGTTGATGTTAAATCTTTAAAAGGGTATCTTAGTCTTTACACAATATAAGGTTTCATTTTTTTCACTTCCTCCCAAAGTGGAGGAAGATTTAGTTAACAAAACTTCCTTTCTAATTCTTTAAAAAACTTGAGAACACAAAAACCTATCAATTTCCTTTTCTTTCCTCTTCTATTTCAACTCGAGAACTGAGCGTTTTAGTTGTAATCCGATATTTTATTAACTTAACACACAATTAAATTAGCTTTGAATTGTGTACATCAAATTTTCTACAAGTTATCCATTTTCATTCAAATACTTATGCCATCCAAGAGTTGACATTTTGTTACTCTACTTTAGTCTTGTCAGTTTGCGTTCAAATATTATTTTGTCAATTAAAGTTTTGTTTTATTTTACCTTATGAACAAGTAGCGGTGTCAATTGAGTCGACCCGACCTGATCCGAACCCGATATGATCTTATAGGGTCGGGTTGATTCGGGTCTAACATAGCTTATCGGGTTTATCGGGTCAACCCGATAAATATGATAGTCTAATAGAGTCGGGATAGGGTTTTAATCGGTTTTTCATCATGTTATCAGGTTGACCCGGTAAGATATAATGACCCTTTAACAAATTTAAATTTTTTGAGCTAATGCTTGTTTAATATAGTTCATTAGTCACAACTCTTGAATAAAATTTTAAATTACATCTTTAAACTTGATTATAATGTATTATGTATTATGTATCTGCATATTTGCATCAGTAAGGTTAGTAGCTTTTCTCTATATTATTATTTATAACTTGATTACTTGTTGACAAAATATACCTTAGTTGCTTTTCTCTATTTGCATATTTGCATCGGTGAATGGCTACTTATAATATATACGCTTGTTTTCTCGTTATCTATTAGGCTCAAGGATATACAAAATATTGTGGTGGTCTTTTTTTTTAAATTAATTTCATGTTTAGCGGTATTATAATTATATTATAATATATATATATATATACTAAAAGGGGAAATTGCAGGGCAAAAGGCGAAATCTTAAGGGGGTTTGTGCTAAATCTCAACCTTATTGGCCCATCACTAATGGTATATGAAGAGGTTATTTTAGTAGATCAAGTGCAATTGTGTGATTGGTGAAACGTGTTGGCAACATTTCTCACTCCGTTCTTGCGTATTCTACAATTAAAGGTTTAACAGTCTAGAAAGATCCACACCCTCATTCTTCTTTTCCAAAACTAATATAACCTCCTAAAAAATCCGACCTTATTCTTCACCAAAAACACAATTAATTTCATCATCAAAACCCAAAACACAAGGGACGACAACACGAATCGAAACATGCTTCAATCACATGAAATCTTGAAGCTAGATTGGACAATTTTCAAGGCGGATTGAAGAAGGACAAACCTAACTTTGTAAGTTTATAAGCTGATATCACCAGTAGCAGTTGAAATAAACCTTCACACGATCACTTCTTTGGTAACTTTAATCCTCCATTTTTTGTATAATTAGTTAATTGTTTCTTCAACGGGTTTAGTTAATGATCATGTCACTTTTATAAGGGATAAATCACAAATATTTTCAATTTGCGTGAAAATAATGTTTTTAGGGTTTTCTAATGTCATTATAATTAGGATTTTAATCTCTTGGAAAAGGTTTTATTAAATTTTTTTTCTTGGTTATTGATTATTTATTTATTTTATGTTATTTCGTTTTTGTAGAAGGCGCAGGATGTAAGTGAAACCGACAAATTGAGTATTTTAGAATGGCTAAAGGACTCATTCAAGGCAAAGGAGGTGGAAAAGATGTTCTTTGCGCTGATATAGGAGTTTAGTCTATTTATTTTTGCCTCTTCGCGTGTTACATTCGATGCTATTATAGTTGCTCTTTTTGGATTACTGTGTAGCTATTATAGTACCTAAAAGTAACGATACATATACCGATTTTCAGACCTTTAAGTAGCATTCGTGTATAATTAAGCGTGTCGTTTCCTTATATTATGTCAAGTTTCCTTATATTGTCTGTTTTCATCTACTACATGGCGGAATTATGATCTTTTGACCAAGATTCGAGCCTAATGATCTATTGTATCGGTTTTGTGGTTTTAAGTGGGTCACTTGTTATGTGTTGGTTCCATTGACAAAATATACCTTAGTTGCGATTTTTTACCATTATCTACGAGTTGACAAGTTGCGTGATGTGTAATATTTTGCATCGGTGAATGCTACTTATAATATATGTAGGCGGCTTGTTTTCATTATTGTGGTTGTTTATTATATTCGGTATAAGAGTCATTTATCTATTAGGCTCAAGGATATACAAAATATTGTGGTGGTCTTTTTTAGATTAATTTCATGTTTAGCAAGGTAGCCTATTTAATATATAAAGCAAATTTTGATATGAGATTATGACTTTTATATAACCTTAATTTTGTCACACACTAGGTGTCCTATATTTGATAACATGAACTTCATGCCAACAAGAAAGAAATGGAACATTTGCTTGACAAGTTTACTTTTGCAGAGCAGATGTTATCTCGGGTCAAGTTAAGCGGTCGGAATGATTAGTTTTTTATTTATAAGTTTTTTAAATTTGATAGACAAGTGGTCCAACAACCGGAGCTGTGTTTTACTTCAAGAGATAACATGAGTATTAAAAGGTATTGTGCGAGAGACACCAAATGAGGTATTCTGAATAATGGAAGCCCAAGAAATATGCGGGTATATTATAAAAGTCATACGCTTAGAAGTAAGATTTTTTTTCATTTTTTAACATAATTTTGACTTGTCATTTACCACAAAGTTACTTTCAAAGAACAAGAAAACTTATGATAATCTTGTTTTAATATATAAAGCCATGTAACCCGATTTCTATTTCTATAAAATTATATACATTCATCCGACAAAGTTAAAAGACACTTATGAAAAATCATTTTATAAAAATTTTATATCATTTTATTTTTATACTTAAGACTAATTAAATTAAGAGTATCCAATATCAAACTTGAAATTCGTTTAATTAAATTATGAGCATCCATTATTAAACTTGAAACTTGTCTATTATACAACTTTGAAGTGCACAATTGATCTTTGTGTCTATTTGAATAAGCTTCAGTTAGCCAATAATAGGGTATTGTTCCTTTTAGACTACTTGTTATAAAACCATCCATAGCTACTCATCCCCGTGCATAAAAACATGAAGCACATAAGCATGAAACAAATAAATAAGAACATGTCATATTGCTTAAGTAACCATTTCGGCCACTGTTATGATGTAACACGACATCTCGGTCTGTTTTAACACAATATGATTAGTTTTAAAGTTGACTCGTATAAGCTGAACATCAAATTTATAACAGCCCCAAACAACCCATAATAAGATTATAGCAGGCAAACATGTGCCCTTGACTCAGCTTAGTGCGACCCCTAAACACTTCCGAATTGGTTCTAACCAGCCCATCAAAACCATGATGAAATCAATTTTAAACAGCATAACTAAAAACAAATCCAAACATTCCTGAATACATTCATTGGTAACTGCAGGCCCGAAATCAGTTTAATGCAGCCACAAAATTAATTTTAAACATCCCTTAAAACAGTCAATCTAATTGATGAAGTTGCAAGCACCATCACAACAAAACATATAAAACCAATCCATCCTCACATTCTCGATATTCAAGAAAAGGGAGAAACCAGTTTGGTTTGAACAACAAAAACTTTTTGACACCATTCTCGCCAAAAGCACTCCCTAATAAAATCTTAAAAATTGATCAACCTCACAAATATACACCATATTTTTTAGTCCAAACTCATATCACAAAAATGTCAAAACCTTGGTAGCACACAACCATCAGATCTCACAAACAAAACCATAGCTCAAATGCCTTGTAAGCGAGATCGCATACTCTAAACCGGAAAAAAAAAAAAATTAAACTCGATTTAGGGAAGGAAAAATAGTCTGTATCAAACACATCGGGTTCGTGAACAAACATTATATCATTAGATTTCCATTAACACTTTGATGGACTCAAAAAATCATATAATATAGAGAGACTTAACACAACAGTCTTAAAAAATAACAAACATTATATCATTAGATTTCCATTAACACTTTGTGGCAATGTGTTTTACTTCATGCTCTCTATTATCTTTAGAATTATGATTGTCACTTTTCATATTACATCACACTTGATCGGTCACTTGATACAAAAGTTTTAAGTTTTTAAATAGAAACGTATTCACCCC
Organism: Chrysanthemum lavandulifolium; assembly: GCA_022545495.1. Taxonomy (NCBI): domain Eukaryota; kingdom Viridiplantae; phylum Streptophyta; class Magnoliopsida; order Asterales; family Asteraceae; genus Chrysanthemum; species Chrysanthemum lavandulifolium. The sequence goes on from CM040240.1 coordinate 36,516,140, forward strand.
CTTACGTATTCCACAATTGGTATCAGAGCTACGTGTCTTTTATTTTTAAAAAAAAAATTATTTTTTGAAATGGAGTACGATCCATGTATCAAATTACCAATGAAACGGGATATAATATGAAAATTGTTTCGTTGTCATATGCTTCGAAGTTTTGTTGTTAAATATACTTTGTTATACTAGCTTGAGGATTTCTTTGAAAAATAAAAGAAATGATTCTTAAAAGACTTTGTAAGTGTCGACTCGTTCCTTGGAATAAATTACGTAAAATACGGTTTTTTAAAGGAGTGTTTGGATCTAGTCCTATTTTTGTTGAAAAAACATTCCCATGAATGTTTAGGCAAGTTATATTAGTAGAAATTATGTCTAATATATAAGTTATGTGTTCGGTATCAAGTCTAGTAAGTCCTACACATTTCTATTATGTTAAATTCAATTTTTTAGCATTAAAAAAACATTCTGTAATAGGTAGCATGAATCCCTTTGCTAAAAATAGATGGATCCCTTGGAATGGGATCTGTGGGATCCGTCTGTACAGTGGACATATTTTGGTCAACTTCAACAATTCGTAACTAATTAACCGTAAGTCCCTAAGAGTCATTTCACTTGTCATTTTAAAGGTAATTAGTTACAAATTTCAATTCCAACCATAAATAAGTCAAATTAGCGAAATACTACAGAGTGTCCAAAATATTAAGCTTCTTTTTAAACGTAGAAACTCAAACTTTCGAGTCGGGCAATTTAAGTTGGTATCCTTTGAAAATTGATATATTTTATTTTGAAAATAAAGATTTTGGTCATATTTATAAATATAAAGAAAACTAATCAAACTTGGTATGCATTTTCATATTTAACGCAAAGCAATGAAGAGTATTTTCGTATGCTTTGCTAAATGACCACTAGAACAAAAAGTGGATTTGGCCACACCGAATATGTGTGACGATATACATATAGTCACATATGTTATTTCGACCGTGTGTGACTAAAGGTCGTAGCGACCATAGGTACCCTATGGTCACGTGTTTGACTTTTAGTCTCTATTGCAAAAGAGTAACCAAACCGTAACATGTGTGACTAATTAGGTACAAATTTTGTTGGATTAATCCGTATTAGTGACCATAAACAACGTATAGTCACACAAAGCATGTTTGTTTTGGGTATTTAGTCACATACAATTAAGCATAAAGTGGCAAAAGTGTTAATAAGTGTGACCATATGTTGTTTAAGGTGAAGAAATATGTCTTTTGTGTGACTATTGATCATCTAATGGCCACTTGAATTTTATGTTTGTGTGGCCTTTTCTAACATTTAGTCACACAAGCATGTTTGTTTTGGGTATTTAGTCACATACAATTAATCATAAAGTGGCTAAAAGTGTTAATAAGTGTGACCGTATGGTGTTTCAGTGAAGAAAGGTGTCTTTTGTGTGACTATTGATCATCCAATGGCCACATGAATTTTATGTTTGTGTGGCCTTTTCTAACATTTAGTCACACAAATCATGTTTGTTTTGGGTATTTAGTCACATACAATTAACCATAAAGTGGCTAAAAGTGTTAATAAGTGTGACCATATGGTGTTTTAAGTGAAGAAATGTGTGTTTTGTGTGACTATTGATCATCCAATGGCCACTTGAATTTTATGTTTGTGTGGCCTTTTCTAACATTTAGTCACAAAGCACGTTTCTTTTGGTATTTAGTCACATCAATTAATCATACGGTGGCCAAAAGTGTTAATAAGTGTGACCATATGGTGTTTTAAGTGAATAAATGTGTGTTTTGTGTGACTATTGCTCATCCAATGGCCATGAAATTTATGTTTGTGTGGCCTTTTCTAACATTTAGTCACACAAAGCATGTTTCTTTGGGTATTTAGTCACATGCAATTAACCATAAAGTGGCTAAAAGTGTTAATAAGTGTGACCATATGGTGTTTTAAGTGAAGAAATGTGTGTTTTGTGTGACTATT